>CM018032.1:46865000-46945000 GCA_008638375.1 Nyssa sinensis
TTGCATTGTCATGGGAAGCTGTGCTCGCATAAATTGTTTTCGGTTTCATTTCCATAGACATGACCTTTTCATTTATCTTATTATCCTCAATTTTCTAAACCTTCAATCTTTACTAGAGTAATAGAGAAATTTGGTTAAATAATGTTATTAAAAAGTCCATAATATGAGATGAGATGGTGGAGCATAGCCAATAGACTTTTTAGAGTATGCATAAGATAGATAAAGAATGCCATGTTCTTTAGTTCCTAGGAATTATTCGAGTTTCTATAGAATTATTCTTTCTTTCTTTCTTTTCCATCGTTTTACATATAAACATATAACTATATCTCTCATTTCACATATAAAGATAAACACATGCATTGAGATGCCCAATTATATTTTCTTTTGGGTATTTATATATCTATCAAATAACTTGCCCACTCTGCTTCTTTTCTAACATATCAAATGTCTTTATACATTATTCCAAGTCTTTGAACAAAATTTTTGTTCCTTTAATCCTTTTCTATACATGTGCCATAATACATACCTTCATGTGAGGTTTGGTATCTTTCTCTTTAGAAATTTGAACTTTGTGCCACACTACTTTTTCTGATGATAATGGATGTGAGGGCCATAAAACATAAAAATCCTTCTTTTTCTTCTTCTTTTTCTCTCCTGGGTGCTAGGCTTGTTTTTGGACTTGTGTTTGTGTGGAAGTTGTGTATTTGTTGCTCTCTTGATAGATTATTTTCACAAAACATATTATTATCTGCTGATTTTCTGAGTAGGGTTAAGAATTCTCTTTGTTGTAGGTTATTTTCACCAAACTTAGCCTCATTAATGGTGCCTCTGAGTATGGTTATTAGTTTCTTAGTAGCATATCCTAGATAATATGTTTTAGCTTTGGGCTTTGCTAGCCTAAGGTGCCTTTTTTTACTAAATCATTGATTTAGAAGTGTTTTAGTTAATCAGCTTGGTAGTCTTGTCTTTTTCTTTCTGTTTACTTGTTATATTCGATGCAACCTCATAGATTTTATTCCATGCTTAGCTCTGTTTACTTTCTTTATTCCAATTTCTTGAATTTTATATATTTAATAATTTAAATTTATTTTTTTTAATATAGTAGTGTTGCTAATATAGAATCGTTTTCTTTTCTTCAAATTGACAAATAGCTAGATGTGTATGGAAAATTCTTCTTTTTGTTTTATGAACTTTGGAATTGGAAGTTTATTTTGTAGACAACTTCAGACAGTGGCGTGTAAATTATGAATATTTTTTACAATATTTTTGGTATTCTTATATTAATACAATATTCAAGGGTGGATCTATAATGGGGGCACTAGGGGCAAGTGCCCCCATTGAAATATGTAAAGAAAAAAACTCAGTTCATAATTTTCTAAAGTTTCAAAAGTGTTTAAAATATACCCCTACTAAAAAAATTATTTCAAACTTTGCCCTTGATAATGTCACTCATCAATTAATTTCCCTCTCTCCACTAACTCTTGCGCCTTTCTCTGTCTCTCCCTCTCCTAGAAATTTTTTTTATCAGACTTGGACAGTTCTCCCCCCTTACACTCCTTCCTTCCACTCTCTCCCTTACATAGTTACATGCTTCTACTTTTTTGGGTCATCCCCCTTCTGTCTGTCTGTGATACTTATATATCACATCGGTTAAGTGAGAGTAGTATAATGGGCATATAAGACACCACAAGTCTTACTACTAACAATTTAGACTTAAATTTTTGAGCCATAATGTTGTGAGTTCTTTCAAGCTATTGGGACAGTGGACTTGGAGCATTACATTTGTGGTATCAGAATCGGTTCCCAATGGGTAGAGACTTCTAGAGTGTCTACTTAATGGGTAGCTGGGAGATCGAGTTATCCACCCCACGAGAATGTGTGGCCCTAAGGGGAGGGGGGGAGAATGTGATACTCCTATCCCACATCTGTTGGGTGAGAGTAGTATGGCAGATATATAAGACACAATAAGTCTTACTACTAACAACTTAGGCTTATACTTTTGAGTCATAATGTTGTGAGCTCTTTCGGGTTGTTGGGAATAGTGGACTTGAGGCATTACACAAACTCTCTCTCCTACAATCCTCTCTTAGTCTAGGTCTATAATCTGTAGGTTCTATTTCTACCGACTCTCTCATCCCTTTACTCATCTAATTTTCTCTCCATGTCTTGTGCTCTGGTTTCCCTCTTTTTACTCTCCTGTCATTTTTTCACACAACAAGCTAGCTAGTTTCTCTTTATCTCAATGCTCCTCAACTTTGTGAACCAATCTGTAAAGTCCAAGCCCCAAATACTCTATTGACAAAGGAGACCAGAAGGTTAAAGGACCTTACTGTAAATAATGAGGTAATTTTTTTCTAAATTTTTTAAAATAAAAAATTTTGAATTCTTTGTTTGCAAATACATGTTTAATTCATAGGACTTGTATATTGTGGTCATTTGTTTTCTGATGAACTTTCAATAATTATGGATATTGTAATTTTCCCTTGGAATTCCTCATCTACTAGAATGATCCTCATTATTAATTTGCCTAGCTGCCTCAATCTAGACTACTAGGAATTGAAAATTTAGTGGACTAATTTTTATGTTAGCATTCCTCTTTTGGCAAACAGAAATTGTAAATTTGTAATGATCCTAAGAGCATGTCAACCGTCCGCTTTTCCTTTTTTAGTGCTATGCTTAAACCATAACATAATGATGAACCCCTTATTCTTGTTTCACAAGTATGCCACAAGAATAAAAATGCTAGTGTACGATTCACATTGAAGAGCAAACTTGAGATAAAATCTTGAAGCTATTTGCAAGACTAGATAGACTCAATACTGGTGCAGGAAATACCTAGATGGGACTGTCAATTTGTCATGGAGGGAAAAAACACGAGAATGCAAAAATAAATCAAGAACATGAATTGCCTCCATGTATAATGGGTAAAATCAATGATGAAAGAACAATGAAGATCAGACCTCATTATTCTAACATTATATTTCCACAACTATGTTTGAGGTGATCTCATTCTGAAAGCTTTTTTAATGTAATTTCATATAATTACTATGTTTTCTCATTCTGAAATTATTCATATTGAGATATCATAAAGATAAAATAATTATAAAAACTAAAATGGCATTTACGTTTATTTAAAACAAAAGAAAAAATATAGTATTAGGTGGCCTAGTTTTTAATTTTTTGTTGGGTAATTAATGTAGGGAATTGTATCAGGTATCTTGTTAATATTATGCTGCTATTCACATGCATGCATTTGTTCTTGCCAGTGGTAAGTAATATCAAAATCATGAGAATTTTTTTTTTTTTTTGGATAAATGATAATTAAAAATGTGTAGAAGGCATCCAAGAGAAGCGAACTACATTTACAACATGTGTGAATGTTGCAAATATATCATTTTTGTAAATGACATGATCAAGCTTTTAAATTTTCTGTTCTTTTTAATTTTAAACGATGCATATAGTAACAATCAACTTTTTATGAAATCAATTTTGATTTTATGAGTGAATTATAAGTTGCCCCACTGAGAAAAATCCTAGCTCCACCCTGATAGTATTGCATGTTATCTTGTAATTCTGCTAATTTTGTATTGAATACACATTGTGATTTGTATTGTCTTAGATTATCTTGATGTAGTTCTTTTTTGAAGATTTTTGGTTTGGGAGTCCTATTGGCTAGCTTTTGTGTAGCATGTTTTGATATGGCAGGCCAAAAGATATGTTTTGATTCAAATGGAATTTTGGGTTGTGAACAAATTCTGGTATGGGGCAGTTGGGTTGTGTGGACAGATATATTCTAGAATGTTGGTTGTTGTTCTTTTTTGAAGACAACTCCTTAATGTATGGATTGGGAGTGGTTTCCTCTTGCCTTATGTATGCTTCTGTGGCAGGTTAAAAGATTTTTTGTTTCAAATGGAATTTTGGGTTTGTGGATAGATTTTGGCATTGGTAGTTTTGGGTCGTGTGAACAGATTTTGAAATTTTGGTTTGTAAAAACATCTAATGAATAAATTTTAAAAAATAAAAAATAATATTAGTGACACTAATAAGTGTCGTAAAAATAACCAATATTTTGGCAAATTTTTTTATCTCACCGGTAACTCTACTTTTCACGACGAATATCACCATGTCGTTAATAAATAGCTTATTACCGACACAATATAACATGGCCAATAATAGAGCCGTTGGCAATATCTACAAACAACAACGATAGTTATTCCTCGATATATATATGCCAACTTATTTCCTAGAATGCGTTGTGAGCTTTATAATAGGTAGAATAATTGCAACGTTGCAAGACATGGCTAATAAATTACATATCTACAACGCTTGGGATCAGTCCGTAACATTTGAATAATTGCAACATCATGGTTTTGTTGCGAACATTTTAATTTATTGTGACATTTAATAACATTGGAAATCATTGCCCTTTTCCAACGACTAATAAACGTTGGAACTGAGAATTTTTACTGACGCTTAATTTTTGTTTGTCAAAAAACTTTCCAACTTAATTAATTGAGACGTTGCTATCTACTCCATAATTTGGCGAGACCATAGTCCCTTAGCCCCCTCCCCTGTATATCCACCTCTGCATGCAGTATAATCGAGACGTTGCTATCTACTCCATAAACTAAAACCAAAAAAAAAAACATATATATATATATATATATATGGGAAGAGACAAAAGAAAAGATAAAAAACTACCATCCTTCTTGATTCCTTTTCTTTCTGAATAGCAATATCATTGATACGTATATTGAAAAGAACGGAGAGTTTTACCGAAAAAAATGTTTGATTCCAAGTTGATCCCAAAACTTAAGTTGTAATTAATTGTAGCCATCGAAATAAATAAAAAAATGTAATAAATTGTAAGTCCAATCACGTATACTAGTTTTTGTTTATTGTACTTATTATTTGATATGGAACTCTAAACTTATCGATTACCTCAACATTATTCACAGCTTCAATTAAAAAAGAAAAGAAAAGAAGAGATAATAAGGTTGGTGTGGTTTTGTATTAATTATTTCCAAAGTAACAAAAAGGTTCTCATCTTTACTATAGAATAGTGGTTTAGGTTGCATTGTATTCAACTTCAAGCGTAACCAATTTCATAGTCAACCCTTAACATTGATTGAATTGATCTGAGCCCCAAGAATCCAACTAATACAGCTCTGTTCACATATCACGCGTGGAATTAAATATATAAACTTGTTTTAAATTACTATATATAATTCAAATTTAATTTCATGGAGTTGGCCAAAAGATTCAGCCTTAAAATATAGAGGTTTATGATTGGGTACTTCCAACCTCATAGTGCTCCCTCATCATTGTGAGATCGTTTAGGGAATATCTAATATTGGAATTTGAAAAGATACCAAATTTATCCATGTATCATGACAGGGACAATGCTTACCCTATCTGTTTGTGTGATTATTGCATCTTGTCACCTATATAATGTATGTGAATATCATGTGATTTTTTTATTTATTTAACAACTTAAAAATGAAATTCATTGACTCAGTTACAACTCATTGGAAGAGAAATAAAAATGGGCTAGGGTTTGTTTCAAAACCAACGCCTGCAAACAATTTGCTAGTCAACCACCTCTTCCGTCCATATCTCCTCTTGAATTACAACTCGTGATATTATTATACCATAAGATAGAATGAAAACATTGATCATACTGGGAGATTATGAAAACATTTATTTCTAAGTCATATTAATGTAACAATCTTATTATTACAAGACTCGTTTTTGCATGTGTAAAACACATGATCATCAAAATGTCTAGAAATCTAGAAATCATATCAAGGTTTTATTAATAACCAGTATCATACTTTTTGTATCCAACTTCTCTAAAATTGATTTTTCATATGACCATAATATTGTTTCATTCTATATTTTCTCGTGGTATTAATATTGGAGAACCAGAGAGTGGAAGCCTTTATCAATGCTGGTCAGAGATCCAATGAGAATATTATCCAGCATTGCATGATTTGAGTAAAGCACATCATTCTGATTAATTAATTTAAGCTCCACGTGATCTGCTACAAAGCTTATCATGGCTTTTATTAAAATTGTTCAACATGCATGGACTATCCATGATTCTAGCAACAAATGCAATATAGAATTATCCGGATGGCAATAATCTCCTTCTAAGTACATCAAAAATAAAAGAAATTATTTCATGAATTCATTACATGGTGTAACGGTCTTTATAATTTTAACATTTTGTATAATTTACGTGAAATTCACTATAAAATTAAAATTATAGAAACCGCCACAGTCATGTAAAGGGTTCATAAAATAACTTCTCTGAGAGATTAGACAAAAGAAGTCGACAATTAAAGCCAATTGACGTCTAGTTTAGTTATATCATGACAATCTTGTCGTAGCTTTAAGCATTTTTACATATGGCGAGCTTACCGAGGCTCTTCGATAAGAATTCGCTAGTAATGCAATTATGGAAGCTAAACTTATTCAAAGAAATGATAATGATCATTAAGATCCATCAAACAAATACAAATCCACAACCCTGTTTTATTTGCAAACTGCATTTAGAGCTTAAGATGTCCAGTGACCCTAGACTTCTAACCCGATACAGATGTTTCTCATTGAACTTTCTATATCAATCACACATTAATGCACAATTTAAAAATTTAAACAAAGACTTGCATCAAATTAACCCATCATTTGATGAAACTCATGAAAATCAAGAGCTCCATTGCCATCGGTGTCATAGACTTGAATCATGGCCACGCACTCATCATATGATTTCGAGTCACCTAGGCGACTCAACACCCTCTGCAAGCTTCTGGGTGTTATGCGCCCGGAACCCTTTTCAAATTCAAACATCTCAAAGGCCGCCTTCAAATCTTCATCCTGACCTTCCTGTTTCATCAGCCTCAGAAAATCTTGGAAGTTTATCAAGTTGTCTCCGTCCATGTCAAGATCATCGATCACCCCTTGAGCCTCCTCGTGCGACATGTATTCTCCTATCGATGCAAAGTAAGCTCTGAGCTCCACTGCAGAGATCTTTCCGTCATTGTCACCATCAAAACGACGGAAAACTTCTCTGAACTCATCTTCCCTTGAAATGATTTTCGGGGTAACGGGGGACAAAGGAGAGCGAGGAGAGCTCAGATTTGAGCTGGACTTGGATCGACTCCGTGGTTGGGAGCCGCTTAACTTGAGATTCCTATGAGGAAAACAACCAAAAGATTTGGGGACTCTAGCAGGCTCCATTGGAAGGAATAAGGATTGGTTTCTCTCAAGAAATGAATATCATATTAACATGGAGCAAAGGATTATATAGAAGTGTAAAGCAGATGAGATCTGCACATCGCCAAATAAAAAAGAAAAAGCAAAAAGGACGGGTATAGATAACACTTGTATGAGAAATGTTCTGTGGGAATAGATTTAGAATAAAGGGTAAAGATGCATGGAAGTTGCAATGAAGTTGCTATCTAGGGAGACGAATAGAGATTACGTAAACTTTTTGGTGGAGAGGGAAATTGCATGGCAGCTTCCTTGGAGATGGACTCTTGAATTCTTAATTTTAAATACCTGAAAGTCGTATAGACATGCCCACATTTTATATTTCTGGTGTACTTTGGAAAGATTTAAAATTGCCTCTATGATGGCAATGTTAACGGCTAACACTCAATTCAACAAATTATTTAAAATCCGTTATATCATCGTATCTGCCCAATCTTTTTTATTTAAAATTATTCTTTCAATTAAATCATATATTATCGTATATTCTTTTATTCTAATAACATGATCCTAAATATATATTATGTGACTCTTTCATAGTGGCATGTTTATTGATTTTGGTTGCAGGGTGCCTTGATTTTCTTCTAATGGAGGCAATCATAATTGTACTTATAAAATCAAATTTAATTTTTTTAAATTTATCTGTTATTGTATGTCGTGTTTTTTTAATATATTTTCTTCTATTATTTATCCTTGTATTAACAACTAGACTTGCATAATGAATTCATAACAAAATAAGAGTCCAACAATTAAAAGCTCAATTTAAGTTTTACGGTGCAACTATCTACAAAATTTTGTAAATAAGTTATACCGGTAGACATGACATAAATATCTAAATATATAACTTGTTGTAAAAATACGCTTAATCATGACAATTTGGTTTAGACTTGGCTTCGAATGCGAGAGAATACAATAAAAATATTATACTTTCAAATTATTAGCTTTTTTCTTAATCTTCAAGATTTTATATAAATGAATTCAAATTTAATTTATATAAATACTCATAATTACTTTATGCCTTAAGTTTATGTTTCCTTTCCCTGTTAAGCAAAGGCTTCACACCTATGCATGGGACCTTTACATCGATGAATTTATTAGTTGAGAGTTATAAAAATATTATGGCTTATGATTTTGTAGATGATATGACTCTCAATAAATATGAATTTTGAAAATAAAAAAAAGGTTCATCAAAGTTCGTCACAAATAGTTTGATTTCAACTATTAGTATGTTATATTCAACTTCAACTAAAAACTAGCAATCATTAATATTATTTTTGGTTGAATTTTTAAAAATAAAACTAGTTTTATTATTAGGTAAATAATTATTAATAATTGATTAATATTTAAATAATTTGATTAATAATCATGTTTGGTTATTACATATAAGTAAAGTAGTCTCATTTTAAATTTCAAAATCTATTTATAAGTATGAATTTGCTTTAAGTAAAATTAGATTGAAAGCTCCAAATAAATATCATGTATGAAATAAATCTAGAGGGGGCAAATTTAAAAATATTTATTTCATGGGGGCAAACATTAATTTTTTTTAAAAAAAGTTTATAATATCAAACTAGTCCCACAATTTTTCAAAATTTGAGTGGGGGCACTTGCCCCCAATGCCCCAGTGCAGATCTGCCACTAAGGACGGCTTGTGCATTAAGTTAATAAAGTAATCGTTTTAGGACCTTACATATGATTAAAAGAGACTCCAAATTTTATGTTTTATAATATAATCTAAACTAAAAGTATAAGTTCAATAGAAATCAAATTTTCCAAATAAGGCCCTAAATTTTATGTTTTATACACTACAAAAATGTACACTTTTAGCGACGCCCCTTATTAGCGACGCTCATCAATGCATCGCTAATAGTACCCTTTTGCGATGCACAGCAGGTGTGTCACTAAAAATCATGGAAAATGCACTTCCCGCGTAAAAAAAAATGGCGGGCAATTTTTACCGATACACAAATAGGTAATAGCGACGCACAAGTGCGTCGGTAATAGTTCCATAATGGAAATGACACCGTATTGTGACCAATTAGCGACGCACGGTGGGCGTTGCTAATAAGTCAGTAATATATTTTCCTAATCGTACCGGTCGATCGACGGCACTATCTCTCTCTCTCAAACACCTCTTCGACGACGGCGAGCACTGTCTTGAAATGGTGACTCTTTCTCTCTCTCTCTCAGACACCTCTTTGACGCCAGCGAGCGCTTCCTTTGGCAACGGTAACTCTTTGCCTCCTAATCGCATATGTCACATATTTTGGTTTCCTAGATTAATTGTAATACAGTTTTGCTTCTTTTCTATTTAGATCAGGCCGAATCATTTCATTCTTTCTTCCTACTGTAAAAAGCTATCTGCTCTATAATGGGTTCAACGTCCAAGTTATAACTTGGGCAAGACACCAGTTGCTGCAAACTATATTGACTTTTCAATAAAATTTTTTTATTTTTTTATTTTTTATGACAAGGTTCATTGAAACACTCCATTAGTTATGATTTCATATGATCCATCTACTATGTCCCCTTTTTTTTTTAAAGTTTGAGATTATCTCACTGATTTCAATAAGGCATATCTAAAAGTCACATTCTTTAAAAAAGTTAAATTGCAATTGCTATAATTCAAAAAACTATTTTATATAAGAAATTTTCATTTAAAGAATCATGGACATAACATTTTTTATTTTTTATTTTTACCTTTTTACACCTACATATATATATATATAATTTATTTATATATATATATATATATATATATACACACACACGCACACACAAACAAAGACTTTCAAGGTGTTATTTGAAATGATACAATCTTTCATTTTGTTTTATCGAAACAACACAATTTCAATCAATATGGAAAGTAAAACTAATAATTTAAAGAAGAAGAAATGAGTAGTTTATACAGTATTAAAAATATAACCGATGAAAAAATAATCAGTAAAAAACACTAATAAAATAGTTGTTAGAAAAATATCAGTAAAATAGTCATTTTAGTGGGGTAAGATGACAACATCCAACATCAAGTTAAGATGTTCGTTAGAAAGTTCTTCACTAGCTAAAACAAAAAATCAACTAACAAAAGCTAATTTGTCCTCGTAGACAAATTAGCTTGTGTTTTCTACCAGCGTCATTTGGATGTTCTTAGGCCATATTTGAGCGATGAAGCAAATTATTAAAAAATTCAAATTTGATGGCCATGTCACATTTTATAGCTCAAAGGGAGGAAGTATCCTAATCTTCAAATTTAATACTCTCTTTCAAAAGTAGCAGTTTTGCTTCTTTGATTGGAAGGTAAGAAATGTACTTTTTGTATTAAAAAATGGGTAAATTATATTAATTTTTCTTGAGATTTTTTATAATTATACTGACTTTTTTAAAATTTTTGAAATTATGCTAATCTCTCTTACTTTACTTAACACTATGCAGATATTTTCTTCTAAAATTGTCTCTTTCATTTTTATTTTTTTATATTTTTCCAATTTTGACTAATTTTTTCTAACTTTTTTTTTTTAAATTTTCAATACCATCCATTCTCAATTGCTACATATATATAAATGTGTGTATAGAAGTCAATTTTAGGAAACCATGTCATGTTACATCTAATGTTCAATAAAGTTGTCAGTGTTATCTTACATTTAATGTTGCCATGTCATGTTGGATATTTGGAACCATTTAATCCATATGGGCAAGAATTGAGTCGGATATTAGCCTAACTATACCGAAACCCCATCACACACCTCACAAATGATAAAATAGACTTGCACAAACTTACGACACTCGGTTCAGATGCCTGGTTTGAAACTTATGCAAGTTTCAGCTCCAAAAAAGTCCATTTTAGGATTTTGACAGACCTAAACATCGGATATCGGCCTACAGACCTTGACACTGCATCACACACCTCAAAGATGATAAAATAGAATTGCACGAACTTACAACACGCTGTTCGGATGCCCGGTTTGAAACTTATGCAAGTTTCAGCTCCAAAAAGTCACATTTTGGGGTTTTGACCGACCAAAATACCGGATATCGGCCTACCGACCCCGAAACCCTATCACATACCTCATAAATGATAAAATAGACTTGCACGAACTTACAACAATCAGTTCAGATACTCGGTTTGAAACTTATGCAAGTTTCAGCTCCAAAAAAGCCCATTTTGGGGTTTTGACGGATCGAAATGCTAGATATCGGCCTAACTACACCAAAACCCCATCACACATCTCAAAAATGATAAAATAGACTTGCACAAACTTACGTACTCGGTTCGGATACCCGGTTTAAAACTTATGCAAGTTTCAGCTCCAAAAAGACTCATTTTAGGGTTTTGACCGACCAAAACATCGGATATTGGCCTACTGATAAGAGCATAATATTCAATATTTTTAATTCCTTTATATTTAGTGTTGTGACATATTTTCTGTTTAAGTGAGCTAATTAATTTATTTATTGAATTAGGGAAGCATTGAAGATAAAAGAATAGATATGGAATAATATTGTGCAATTTTCAGCTTTTAGGCATTTCAACCTATGAAGCTTCACTTGAGGTTTGGATGGCGTTAGAGTTTCAGAATGAGGAAGTGGTCTTCATGACATTTTTAGAGGACGTCGTGGGCTTTTCAGAAAGGTCTGGTTTGCAAAAATTTGAGTTCGTTTGGGCCTTCAAACATTGTTTCAAAATCAGGCTTGGAAAGCTGATCTGTTGCAGTCTGAATCCTGTCCGACCAGTCAATTTCAATAAACCATAAATTGAGGCTTTGAATTTCAAATCAGGTGATTCAAGAGCCTAAATTTATCTACTCTTCAAGGGTTACAACTTTCATGAAGAGACCAAATCGAGATTCAATAGTTTTCAGATAGAAAAACAGCTCACAAGTTCAAGTAGAATAGCAAAAAAATAGCTCACAAGTTCAAGTAGAATGGTCGAAGAAAAAAAGAAAAAAAAAAAAAAAAGAAAGTCAACAAGTGTGGCTGACCATGAAGAAGCGCACGGCTAGAGCACGGCCAAATGAGGAAAAGAATAAAAAATAAAGGAAAGAAAAGTCAAAGAAGAAAAAAAAGCTAAAGAAAGAAAAGAAAAGAAGAGTGGGGCCCAGGGACGTGAGAAAAAATCAAGCGGCTGTGCATGAAACAAATAGAAAAGAAGGAAAAAAGGGGCTTGCGTGATTATTTAGTGGGCTTGGGCTGTGCGGCACTGAGTTAGGGCGCAAGCTAAGTGAAAAAGGATGTGCGGGGCTATGAAAGAAAAGACGTAACAGGGAAGGAAGCCAGGAGCTATGCGGCGCACAGGTAAAAAGTGCAGAACGGAAGAGACAGAAACAATTTAATTTAGTTTTTTTTTTTTCTTATTTAAGTATGTCAGCCTAGATTTTTCAATTCTATTCAAGGGAATTTCGAACCCTCGTTACAGTTTAATAGTTGAATCAATTCAGTAACGTTATTTCTTTCTTCTTTTATAAATTCTGTTCATGATAATCTGTTTTAATTGTTTATTTATATTTGGTTTGATTAATTTAATCAAGGCCTGTTAAATTGATCAGATTATTATCAATTGCTAGATTCAGGAAGTATATTACGTAATTGATATAGTTCCTAATCAATTGTAGTAAATAGTGATAGATGATTGTGGACAAACTTTTGTTTATTGCTATGATTATCATGACCTAAGTTAAACAGTCTAAGCTTGTGTGATTGTTGCTTAGAATAATCTAATTTCCTAAATATTAATGCTGTCATTATATTAAATTAGAGAGAGCTTGTTATAAATTGTCTAATAGTTAGAATCTAATGGAGAGCTTGTTTCATTAGTGAGGAATTAAGGAAAAATTTTTCATGAACATCTATAGTTACATTTTTTGAGACAACTTTTTATTTTTATATTTATTGTTAAATTGTACTTTTATAAATATACATAATTAGTATAATATATATATATATATATGAATGTATTTTTTTTTTAATATATTCATTTCAGAATGCTTGAATTTTATTGTATATCAGGAATGATTGATACAAATTTAAACAATAATAAAATAACAAATAAAACAAAACAAATATGGTTTAAAAAAAAAAAAAACTTTTAACGACTAAAAGTATAGAAATAAATTTATAGCGACGCTTTACATTCGTCGCTAAAGAATGCCACACTATTAGCGACGCACACAATGCATCGCTAAAGGTTACAATTAGCGACATACACAATGTCCGTCGCTAAAAGCTACTATTAGCGACGCATACTGTGTGCGTCGCTAAAAGCTACCATTAGCGACACTCAGTGTGTGCGTCGCTAAAAGCTACCATTAGCGACACTCAATGTGTGTGTGTCGCTAATGGTAGCTTTTAGCGACACACGTTGCGTCTGTGTATAGTATTTGCGACGCCCCCAGACCAATTATTAGCGACGCACCATGAGCGTCGCTAATAGTTACCTTTAGCGACACCAAGGGATGTGTGCGTCGCTAATACTATTAGCAACACGACTAGTTCTGACGTCTTTAACGATGTCCCCTTTGTGCGTCGCAAAATCTCTTTAGCGATGCATTTTGCCACTATTAGCGACGAACACGTGCGTCACTAATAGTGACTTTTCTTGTAGTGATTGTATAATATCCTAACAAAAAGTCTAAATTCAATAGAAATCTAATTTCACAAATAATGCCCCAAATTTTATGCTTTATAGTTTAATATACAAACTAAAAGTCTAAGTTCAATAGAAGATAGTTTTACGAATAAGGCCCTAAAAAAGATTTATTCTATTAAAAGAACTTTGTTTCGTATTATTCTTTATTTTTTATTACTATCTATTTAGATAAAAAAAAAACTTTGAATAATTATTTTGTATTGCCTAATTTATATTTCATATACTTTATTAGAATTGTTCAATTATATATGAACTCTATTATTAGGATTTTATTTAACATATACATTCACTACAAGAAAACAAGCTTTTTGCGACGCACAGAATCCGTCGCCAATAGTCACTATCAGCGACGCACACGTGTGTGTCGCAAATAATGGTGGAAAAATCCGTTTTCCCGCCAAAAAGAAAGGGCGCGGAGGCTTTAGCGACAACCCAAAGATTATTTGCGACGCACTGTGCGTCGCCAATAACATGGGACCTTTTGCAACGTTTAGGTGTGTGTCGCAAATAATGTTATCGGCCTTTAGCGACCCTCATTAAGACTATTAGCGACGCTCAATGTGTGTCGCTAATAGTCTTATAAAACCCCCAAATCGCTTTCGCGATTTCTCCCTCTCTAGTTCTGTTTTTCTCTCTCTCTCTCTTTCTCTCTCTCAACTCTCTTACAACTGAGTCTGCGGCCATCGTTCGCCGCGCCGTCGCTTCCTACCGCCATCGTTCGCCGCGCCGCAAATCAAAGGATCTCACCTCACTTGATCGGCGGCTTTCTCTGTCACCATAATCAGGTATTATCTATACATTGGCTGAAGTAAACATATGGGTATTCCTTATCCTTAGATTAAACAAAATGGGTTAGCATATTAATTTTTTCTAGTGTTTGAATGGATGGATATTTCTGTATAATGAATGGTTATAGTGCTTTTGAAACTAGTTCTCCGGATTTACGGTTTCCAGGTTAGATTTTTTTTTTTTTTTTTGTGGGTCATGGATGATGGATCCTCAGAACTATTACTGCTTTTTTTTTTTTTTTGCCGCACAATCTGGTTCATGGATGATGGATTTGCGGTTCACTTTACATTTCTAGTGAATATATTTTTTATATGTATAGCGGCTATACTCTGTTTCTCTACTTCTCTTATTGATGAGGATGCATGCCACATTAACTAAACTTGGTCACCTTTTAAAGTTACAGATACCGTTTATGTTGTAGAATGTAAGATTGCATCAATTGTATTTAACGATGAAGTTAAATTTGTCTGTATACTTCTAATTTCAGAGCTGTTAGGATTTGTTTTTTAAGTGTCTTCACTTGGATAAAGAAGTATCTGTCAGTTTCCATGTTTATTTGCTTGTCTTTAATTTTTTTTCTTCTTTTTGTCGTTAATGTCAGTATAATATTTAACTCTGCCTGTGCCTTGCTAAGTGTATTATCCTTACACAACTTTTTCCAAGCCCACTTTCTCATTGACTAAGTCATCTTTTGTGCGTATGTGTTTGTGTTTGTATGTGTTTGCGTATGAGTTTGTGTCTCAACTCACAAACTAGGGTGCTCTGTTCGTGTATGCGTATGTGTTTGTGTCTATATATATATATATATATATATATGTCTTTATGTATATATCTATATATATATATATAGATATAGATATAGATATGTTCTGATTGGCAGCGGCCTATAAAAATGGATCACATTATTCATTTTTTATTAATCTCAAATTATAAATGAATCCAAAATCCAAAATTCTCATTTTTTATTTTTAAATTTATTCATCCTCCAACAATCTGAATTATTTTGAGAGAGGGGGGGGGGAAGAAAAAGTCAACAACTCAAAACAATTTTTTTAATCAAAATTCGACAACTAGTCACGTGAAATTATAAAATCCATATTCGATTGAAATGCTCAAATCAAATTAACAATGAATTCAGGATTAAAAAAAAAGGTTCCATAATTAAACTAAGTAAAAAAAATAAAAAATAAAAACGATAAATTATGGCTTTATTGATATTTGTTCCTAATTTGGGCAAAGACTGGACCAGAGATTGAAATTATTCGTCAACTAGATACACTTGACCTATTAAGTCAGTTAGTGGTTTTAGGTAGCAATTGATTTGCTTTTGTTGGTTAAGTTGTTGTTGTCAGGTGCCAAGTAAATAATTGTTGATGAATGACCTTAATTAATAGATAAAAATTGAAAGCTAGGTGCTTTTACTTGTTATCAACCAAGATCAATATGTTTTGTATTGGCATTTTCAATGCTATTGTTAATGTTTTTTAAAGCAAAACTCTGTCTGACAATCAGAGTTTGCCCTTACACTAATGAATTTTTTTAATTGCATTCATGTAAGCTTAGCCCCGTTCAGGAATCATTTTCATCACATGTGAATCTTGTCGCGAAATTTATTTGCGATTGGGCTCGTGTGTATGAAAATCGATTCTTGAATTGTCCAAAGAGGACAGTTCGGGAATGCATAAATCTGCATTGCAATCAATAGCGCATATGCTTGAATATTTCACTATGATAAAATTTCAGTACGGTCTTCTATTGTTCTCTGGGTATATATTTAGGCGTGCTAACGTCTATCTCGTATACTTGGAGAACCGTGGGGAGATCCTGCCAAAATTTTGTCCAAGTGAAAAATCAAGCATTTGATTTGCTGCTGATTGCAATGTAGATTGTGCATTCATGAATGGGATCGGACCACCCTACCCTTTAGAGAGAAGTTGGAGGTGATAGGATTCATGTTTCATATTTATAACGAGTATCATTTTTGACTTGTATTAGGTAGACGAAAATGGATAAGAGTTGGATGGACTTGAGGGGCAGGCATTTGCCAGGGTATGTGAAGGGGATCAAAGATTTTATTGAGTTTGCTCGGGCATCTGCAGATGGGAGAAATAGGATAAGATGTCCATGTAAGAGGTGCAATAATAGGGATTATATGCACATAGATGATGCCAAAGAGCACCTACTCCTACACGGGATGGACAAGAGGTATACGTGTTTGGAATTTCACGGGGAACGCCGTGACGTACGAGTGGTATTTGATGATGAAGAAGAAGACGACGATGATGACTTTAGTGAAAATGTTGGGGTTGGTTACGAATGCTTGCCACAAATGCTAGCAGACTTGTAGGGGGCTACAACTGGGGCTGCAATTGGGGCGAGTAGTCACAGGAGTGACACGGGACAATCGACCGCGTTTGAGTTGTTGTTAAGGGAAGCAAGGCAGCCGTTATATCCAGGTTGTGATAAGTTTTCGAAACTGAACTTTCTCGTGAAACTCCTTCATATTAAGACCATCAACCGTTGGAGTAACAAATCAGTTAATATGGCCATTGAATTAATTAAAGCAGCACTTCCTACTAGGGAGACCCTTCCGAAATAATTTTACGAGGCGAAAAGAATATTAAGAGATTTGGGCCTCGGGTATATTCCCATACATGCTTGCAAAAACGATTGCATGTTTTTTTGGAAGGAGACTAAACAATGTAAAGAGTGTAAGGTGTACCACGAACCCAAGTACAAGCTAAATGAAGGAAAGAGCAAGACAATTCCGCACAAGGTGCTGAGATATTTTCCCTTAAAACCGAGGCTACAAAGGTTGTACATATCTCAGAAGACGGCAGAAGATATGCAGTGGCATAAGGAGAAGCGTGTTGCTGAGGAAAATGTATGTAGGCATCCGACAGATTCACAAACTTGGGCTGAGTTTGATACAAATCACGAATGGTTTGCAAATGAACCGCGTAATGTAGGACTTGGGCTGGCTAGCGACGGTTTCAATCCGTTCGGTGACATGAGTAATGCCTACAACATAAGGCCGGTGTTGCTTGTTTCGTATAACTTGCCACCGTGGAAATGTATGAAAGAACCATTTATCTTCATGTCGTTGCTTATTCCAAGGTCGAAGTCTCCTGGTAATAAAATTGATGTGTACTTGCGTCCTTTAGTGGACGAGTTGAAGGAATTATGGGAGGTGGGAGTGGAGGCATCTGGCGTCTCTAAGAATGAGACATTTCAATTGCATGCAGCGTTATTGTGGACCATAAATGACTTTCCAGCATACGGGAACTTGTTTGGGTGGAGCACTAAGGGGTATCTGGCATGTCCAGTTTGCAATAAGGATGTATGTTCCCTACATTTGTCCAATGGGAAGAAGATATGCTACATGTGCCATCGTCGTTTTCTACCACCATCACATGGCTGGCGAAATCGACAGAAGCATTTGTTTGATGGTAAAATTGAGCTCAGATTGTCACCTTCATTGTTGTCTAGCAAAGATGTGTTAGCGCAATTGGCACTCATCCAACTAGTGAGGTTTGGGAAGATACTGGATACTAAGAAGAGGAAGCGTGCTAATATGGACTTAAATTGGACGAAGAAGAGCATATTTTTTGATTTGCCGTACTGGGAGACCCTTAAGTTGAGGCACAATTTGGATGTTATGCACATCGAGAAGAACATCTGTGATAATGTGCTGGAAACTTTAATGAACATTGAAGGGAAGACAAAGGATACTGTTAAAGCCCGGTTGGACTTGTAGGAGCTAGGAATAAGGAAAGAGCTGCACCTAATACGGAGCGGTGATAAATATATCGTGCCTCCTGCACAGTATACGTTATCATCCGCTAGAGAGAATGAGGATTTGCGAGTGGTTTAAATCGATGAAGTTCCCAGATGGATACGCATCGAATATATTTCAGTGTGTAAATGTTATAGATGGGAAGATATCCGGATTGAAGAGCCATGACTGTCATGTCCTTTTACAACGACTTCTTCCGGTTGCACTGCGTGGATATCTCACCGATGACATATCGACTACATTGACTGAGTTGGGCTGCTTCTTTAGAGAATTATGTGCGAAGACGTTGAATGTGGAAGTACTTGAAAAGCTCGGAAGGGATGTTGTCGTGATCCTATAAGTTAGAACAGATTTTCCCTCCAGCTTTCTTTGATGTAATGGTCCACTTAGCTGTGCATTTGCCTCATGAGGCAAAAATTGGCGAACCTATCTAATACCGTTGGATGTATCCAATAGAAAGGTACATTTAATTTTATGAATTGTGTTATTTATCTATCCTAACTATTTTAATGTATAATTGATTAATTATCAAAATAGATATTTGCACACATTGAAGCAATATGTGCGTAACAAAGCACGATCAGAAGGGTTAATTGCTGAGGCTTACGTTGATGCTGGATGTCTCACCTTCTGCTCTATGCATCTTGAAGATATTGAGACAAGGTTTAATCGTGAAGAGCGAAATTTTGATAGATGTCCAGGGCAGCAACGAACTGGCCTTGCGGTGTTTAATCAGAATGTGCGGCCAATAGGTGCCCGTATATATGAATGGTGTCATCCTCAAGACTTGGAAAGAGCCCACTACACCGTGCTCAACAATTGCGATGAGACATTGCCATATTTTACGTAAGTTTATCGAAATCATTGCAATATTACGTTAGTACACAAATGTAAGTTACATATAACATGTCTCATCTTATGTAGTGAGCATACGATCGAGCTTCAAAGAAAACATGTATCAAGTTCTGATCTCGAGGAAAGACAACAAAATTTGTTTCCAAAGTGGTTCGAAGAACGTGTAAGACAAGGTTTCAATTAATTGTAATTGTATTAGTTAATGCATTTGTATTCAATTAATTTTGTACTTGTATTGAATTAATAAATGAAGCTATTACGCCATCAACAATCTCCTGAGGCGTACGATCAATTATATTCCTTGGCATGTGGTCCTAATCAAAGAATATCCCGCTACACTGGTTTAATTGTTGATGGTGTTCAATTTCACACTGAGGGAATGTGAGGTCATTCGGTGAACACAAAATAAGTGGGGTCCTTGTTCAGGGAGATGGTGACGCAGGACAAACTGTAGATTACTACGGTGTTTTAAAAGACATCATATAATTACATTATTGCTACGGTCATTCTGTGTATATTTTTAAATGTGATTGGTGGGATGTAAGTAGTAAAAAGACTGGAATGCAGATCGATAAGCACTTCATAAGTGTTAATACGTCATGTACGGCATTTAAAGATGATCCGTATGTTTTGGCATCTCAAGCAAAACAAGTTTTCTATTTGAAGGACCCAAAAATAAGAGGTGATTGACATGTTGTCCAAAAAATAAAAAGTAGAAATGTTTATGACGTCCTAGAAGTTGGCGAGGGAGATGAAGATTTGGAGAGGATTAAGGAGGCACTACAAGAAGAGTCTCAAACTGCCGACAATGGTGTTGTCCGGCATGATCAGGAAGATGTTACTTCGTATCGGTTGAATAGAACTGATGTAGAACCAAATCATGTTGTAGCTTCCGACGTCACCAATACCACACAATTAGATTTAAGGGATGCAATGTTTATTAATGATGATGATGACGAGGACAATGACTTTGATGATGACACATTGTTAAAGTATTGTATCGAGAATGAAGAAAACTCAAGTTCAGATGATGATACAGACTCAAATGAATAATTGTAATAGTTGTTACATGTGTTAGTATCAAGTGCAATGGTTTTCGGCTTTTATAATGTAATAGATATTCAATTTTATGATGTAATGGGTAATCATTTTTACTTCAATAAGGATTTTAATTTTTATGATTAAATAGAAACAATTTTATTTTTAAACTTTATTTGTAGATATGGTTGGACCAGGTTCATGCAGACGCACAATTATGCAGGACCCATCGACCCCTTCCCCCTCATTTGCAGGGTCGACCGATCCTGCTGTCGATGGTATACATAGTTTCCATTTTTATTAATGATTATATAAATATGGTACTAATTGTTTCTATTTTGTTTCTTCTAAAGCTTCGGCCACCGCCCCTAGACAAGGGCGTGGTAGGTCGAAGAATCGCAGCTTGCAGGTTCAGATGGAGGCAGCGGGGGGCGCGCCCCTTCGGATTGAGATACCTCCGGGCTTGCTGAAGCCCGTTGCTGGGTGGGCACAATAGTTCATTACAGAGGTCGGCATCATTTACCGGCTACGCGCCCCACTCCATGTTAGTGACTGGAGTCAGGTCACTGACACGGAGAGACAGGATATTCATGTGCATATCCAGGTATGTCTTTTATTATTGTGTTCAACTAAATTTTAACATATGTTATGCCGTAATGTTTTGACAATGACATGCTTTTACAAGAGAAATTTGACATCGATCTCCACCAGCCTCATGTCGTGAAGGTAGTCGATCGTTACTTGGGAACCCGTTTCAAGGACTACCGACATAGGCTCCACATGCACTACGAGGCAGAGGTGGCAGCCGGTAGAGAGCCTCGCGACAGACCTTACAGAGGGGTGGCGGTGGAGGATTGGATGTTACTATGCGATCGGTTCACTAGTGACGCATTTCAGGTAAAAATTATGAAAATTACTTTTGTTGTATAATGAATCATTGTCATTTATACTAATCTTCTTTGTTTTGGCCAAGTGTAGGAACTTAGTAAGAAAAATAGCGAGAGCAGAAGCAAGCAAAAGGTGACCCACTATGGTGGATCACGTTCTTTTGTTAGGTATAAGCATGAGATGGTAAGTTAATAAATGTATCAATTTCTCATTGTATAATGTATTCATGAAATCAATCTTCACAAGCTACTATTTATTTACTGCAGCGAGACCAGGAGATCGGTGCACCACCCAGCCCCATTGAGTTGTGGCACAGGACGCACTACAATTCCGAGAAAGGTTGGACTGGGCTTGAACCTCAGCGGTTTTATATAAGTTAGAAAAGATTTATATACCACTATTACGAATTTAATATTAATATAAAATGTTTAAAAGTAGTAACAAATATTTATGTTTTTTTAGGACGAGATGGTCGAGATGCGTGTTCGGCCGACCCTTGAGGGTGAGCAACCGCTAACCGATGACCAGATACAAGAGACTGTTCTGGGCAAGAGGCGCGGATATGTGCGTGGCTTAGGGAGTGGGATGGAGCCTACGGCATCGTCCTCTACCGTCGAGAGCAATGCTAGGTTTCACGCAGCCACCCAGATAGCTGAGGAAATGACCCAGAGAGCTGAGGCAGCTGAGAGACTGAATGCAGAGATGAGGGTTGAGCTGATAGAGCTCAAGGAGCGGCAGGCCCAGATAGAGACTTTTATGAAGACAATACTCAGCCAAGTAGGGAGACTCTGATCAGCCTTGGTAAGTTTTTAAAATTATTTACTTTGGTACATTTATTATTTATAGAAAATGTTATGTAAAATCCCAAAAAAGATTTTGGCCTAACGGACCTACAAATCGCATGACACTTCACATATGAAAATAGACTTGCACGACTTATTTCATTTTATAGGGATGCAAGTTTCAGTTCCAAAAAGACCCATTTTGGGGTTTTGACAGACCAAAACTTCATATATTGGCCTAACCATCCCGAAACCTCATCACACAACCCTCAAATGATAAAATAGACTTGCACGAACTTACGGCACTCGGTTCGGATGCCCGGTTTGAAACTTATGCAAGTTTCAACTCCAAAAAGGCCCATTTTGGGGTTTTGACAGACCAAAATTCTGGATATCGGCCTAACTACACTAAAACCCCATCACACACCTCACAAATGATAAAATAGACTTACACAAACTTACGGTAGTCGGTTCGGATGCCCGGTTTGAAACTTATGCAAGTTTTAGCTCCAAAAAGGCCCATTTTGGAGTTTTGACAGACCAAAACCCCGGATATCGGCCTAACCACCTCGAAACCTCATCACACAGATCTCAAATAATAAAATAGACTTGCACGAACTTACGGCACTCGGTTCGGATCCCCGGTTTGAAACTTATACAAGTTTTAGCTCTAAAAAGGCCCATTTTGGGGTTTTGACAGACCAAAACCCCGGATATCGGTGTAACCACCCCAAAACCCCATCACACAACTCCCAAATGATAAAATTGACTTGCACGAACTTACGGCACTCGGTTCGGATCCCCGGTTTGAAACTTATGCAAGTTTTAACTCTAAAAAGGCCCATTTTAGGGTTTTGACAGGCCAAAACCCTGGATATCAGCCAACCACCCCGAAACCCCATCACACAGCTCCCAAATGACAAAATAGACTTGCACAAACTTACGGCACTCAATTCGGATGCCCAGTTTGAAACTTATGCAAGTTTCAGCTCCAAAAAAGTCCATTTTGGGGTTTTGACATACCAAAATACCATATATAAACCAAACGAGCCCAAAACCCCATCAAACACCTCACAAATGATAAAATTGACTTGCACGAACTTACGGCACTCGGCTCGGATGCCCAATTTGAAACTTATGCAAGTTTTTGCTCCGAAAAGACCCATTTTGGGGTTTTGACGGACCAAAATGCTGGATATCGGCCTAACTATCCCGAAACCCCATCAAACACCTCACAAATGACAAAATAGACTTGCACGAACTTATGGAAATCAGTTCGGATCAGTGGTTTATAACTTATGCTATTTTATGTCGTTCTTATTATTTATGCATGCAAAAAAAAAAAAAATTAAACTATTCACATTCTATATTTCATATATATTTAATAATTGTTCTAATATATACCATTTGATCTTTATTTCAGATTGATCGGGATTATTGCGCCGCCGTCTTTATGTTTTGCATCGGGATTTATTATTTTTATTTTTATTTTTTCTTTTCATGGACATCTGTAGTTATATTTTTTGAGACAATTTTTTATTTTTCTATTTATTGTTAAATTGTACTTTTATAAATGTACGTAATTAGTATAATATATATATATATGAATGTATTTTTCTTTTTTAATATATTCATTTCAGAATGTTTAGATTTTATTGTATATCAGGATGATTGATACAGGTTTAAGCAGAAATAAAACAACAAATAAAACAAAGCAAACATGGTTGAAAAAAAAACCTTTAGTGACGCACAGCAAGGCATCGCTAAAGGTAAAGAAACAACAATGTTAATTCACTATTAGCGATGCACACTGAGTGTCGCTAATAGTAACCTTTAGCGACGCATACTTTGTGCATCGCTAAAATCTACTAATTAGCGACGACCCCGTGTGCGTTGCTAAAGGTTACTATTAGCGACACTCAGTGTGCGTCGCTAATAGTAGCGTTTAGCGACGCACACAGGTTGTCAGTAATAGCAGCTTTTAGCGACGCCCTTTGCGTCCATTTATAATATTTGCGACGCCCATGCCCAATTATTAGCGACACCATTTGTGCGTCGCTAATAGTTGATTTTAGCGACGGTTAGAGGTGTGTGCGTCGCCAATACTATTAGTGACGCCACTATTTGCGGCGACGTTAGCAACGCGCACGTGTGCGTCACAAAAGATCATTAGCGACGCATTTTGCCACTATTAGCGACGCACGCGTGCTCGCTAATAGTGTCTTTTCTTATAGTGATTTTTCCTATTCAAATACTATTATAATTTTATATTACAAATATATATATGTGTGTGTGTGTGTGTGTGTGTGTGTGAAACAGAGCATTAAAAACATATATATATATATATATATATATATTTTATATTTATTAGAGTTTTATAATATTAATATTAAATAAAAATTTTATATTATTATTAAAATTTGTTAAAAAATCTCATTTGGAATGGTCATTTTATCTCTCCAATTATTTTTGAGCCGACCCTATTTGGCTGTACATAGTCATACCACCAAAGGTGGCTAGGGGACAATGGCCATTCCAAAGTTTTAAAATTTTAATTTTTTTTCTTACATTTTTTTTATAAAAATTTTAAAGAAATTTAGGAATTGCCCTCCAAAATTTGTCTTATTTCTAAAAAAGACCCTACATTTTAATTTTTGTATTTTTGACACCTAAAATTTAAGGTCTAGATTCGCAATAACATGCCACCTTCCAATGCTAACACGTTAACACCTCTTTGGAATAATCTTCGGACCCTTTTGCAAAATGCATCAAGGTTGGTAAAGTTTGGTCACAGAGAAAATGAGCTTGGCCTAACGCGGAGTCTCTTCGCAGCTGCAGCGTGATAAAGCTCTTGTAGACGACTCTGTATTTTATTCAATGGCACTCGTCCAATTTATGTTCTTTGGCCTAATACAAATATAAAGACTCTTGCAGCATGTCTTACTACCTTGTGGCTAGGCTCTACGGATTAAAAAATTACAAAAAGATGAAAATAAGCCTTGCTTTCCTATATGAAGTTGGTCAACTTTTTAAGAGAATATATAGTTTCGAATTTGACCATTAAAGTAGTCAATTCCATGCATTTAAAGCTGAAGAATTGGTACATAGAATCTACAAATGGGCCTCCACAAATAGTCTGCCTTAAGGCATCATAAACATGCCATGATGACAAACATATACCAATTGAAGAAAAACCGAAGACAGATGAGGCCCCCTGTAATGACCACAAATTATTTTGTGGCGTGGAATCATTTGAGTTGTTTTTTTTTCCTCATAAAAGTTTAACATTTCGAAAGTGTGACAGTTTATGATTGATTAGGATTATTGATTATGAACCATATAATAATTTCTCGTAATCTCAGTTAGTGCTTTATACCAGTGGTTTGATTCCTCCCTTGGTCCCAAAATAGAGGTTTCGAAACTCTTATGAAGCAATGCATCTCCCCCTCGAGTGCAATTCTTTGGGTGGGTTAGCTTTGAATGACAGAATAAAATCTGCAAAACTCATTTTCAAACTGGGTATTCTCTCAGATGAATTGTCATGCTTGTGCATTTTCTGTGGTCTGAAAATCGAATCATCAGATCATATATTGCTTCAGTGTATGGAAGTTTGGAAGATATGGTCTAATTGTGATGTGTAAATTGGTGGGGGCTTCGCTGGGTTGCTCCAGTATCAATCAAGAATCTTCTTATTTGGTGGCAAAGTTTAAAATTTAAGAAGATCAAGAAGGCCATTTGGGAGGCTATCCCCTTTGCAATTACGTGGTCGATATAGATTCAAAGGAATGAATGCCTGTTCAATAAAGCAGTTCCTTTCTGGGAGAAGCTCAAGGAATCAATAAAAATCAAGGTGGCTTTTTGGGCAAAATGCAAGCTGGGTAAAATAGATTGCTCTATAAATGATTTTGATTTTCTCCTCACATAATAAATATCCATTGATATTGTCCCCCACCGCCAGATGGATCTTCAACTGATTTCTTGCTCTCTTTCTTTCTTGCTTAAGAGGATTGGTCGATGTGAATCGCAGATAGCAGTAGTCTGGGCCACTAGCTGCTATTTGGTTTTCACAAAGTGTTCCTGTTTGTTTGTGGAGCTCTTTAGTTAGGCAAAGATGCTTATTTCTTCAGAGGGGGCTGTTTTTACTTGTTACATCTCAATTGGGTTGATTGCTTGGGCGTATCCGAAGAGCCTCTGGAAGTTTATTTTCCAATGGATGTTAGTCTCTTTCTTTGGCTTTTATTTTTGGTTAAGGTATTTCTTTCTCATGCTGGGGAGGTGCTGCAGATGATTGGGCTAGCAGCAGTGTGCCAACTTAATTGGGATATTATTTTGCTTGCTTTGATGCTTATAGCACTTCTTTTGTTGATGTCTATTGTGCTACTTCTTGTTCTCTATTTATCATCAATAAAAGTTCTCTTCTTTGCTGATGAAAAAAATCATGAACCGGATGGGCCCATGAGTGATCAAAATCTTAATAAAATTAAGAAACTAGAAAAAGTAAGAATAAATCAAAATTGAAAATTAAACAATCCTAATATAACTCTAAAATAAATATCCTTAATTTTAGGGTATCAAATATGTCCTACATCATTCTCTTCTACTTAAAAACAACTCGTCTTCTAATTAATTGGATGTACACAACCACAAACTAGTTCATAACCTTATAAAAATAGTTGAATCTTATGAAGAATAATGAAATATTCACGAATTTCTTCTACTACGTCTTACATGAAGTCTATTACTTTAGGCTCTTTTCTGATGATAATAATGCTTCAGTAATAAAACAAAAACAATCTTCTCGATCTACCACATTTTCAATTGTATTATAAGCATTAGAATCATCCTTCGCGAGGTTAGATTTAGTTTCATCATCCTTAGTGTTGATAACTTCAATGTGTTTTTTTTTTTATTTCTCTATAACAACTTCTTCTTCCTACACAATAAAATTTTCAATAAATTTCTCTTATTTTTCCATTGCACTAACTGTTTCAGTAACATCAATAGAAATAAATTCAAATTTATTTTTTTGCAACTTCTTGTAATATTTTTAATGGATGAAATAACTTGATTTGTACTTTACATGACAAAAGAGTCTTCTACAAGAATGTCAACTTCTTTCAACAGTTCAATAATTTCAAATTTTACTTGTACTTTTGTATGGTACTTTTCCATGTTGGCTTATATTTATTTTCTAAAATCTGCAAATAATTTCTTCATTTTCTTAGCAAAAATTTATCAATTAGTAGTTTCATAATTCTTTGTCATGAATGAATGCATTTTTTACCTTGTAATTGCCTATGCTTTTGCATATCAAATCATCACATTTTCGCTAATCCAACAAGATTATCTTCTACCCAACAATATTCATTTTCTTCTAAAAGTCTAAAATCATCAAAACAATCATTCAAATTATATATTTAACCATGAAAGTATTCAAAATAAAAATAACCATCAAAGAAGTCTTTCACAATTGCGAATAACTCTGTTTTTAGGCCGTCCTCTGGTAAATCTCTTGGCGCAATTCCTATCGACTAAAAGGTCTCTAGGATCATTAAGATTGAGTCCCATAAACGCCTCTCGTACCGCACCAAGCTAATCATTAATCTATACAAACTATTGCTTGTATTCATAAATCGCCACCCATAAAACCAACATCTCACAATGAATGTCAATGGAATTTGGGTTCTCGACTTCGTCGTTTGTCATTGAGCCAGAAAAATTCTCGCTCTAATACTAACTAATGCAATATGAAAACGTGAAAGAGAATCGAATACGTTAAATTCCTTAAAAACTAAGTAACATTGGACTACTCACTCAAACAAGAAAAACAATTCTCTAAAATTCATAATTTATATTTATTGATAAAAAAAACTTCATGATAAACACCTATTATATTATATTATATTTATAGTGCTAGAGTACTATTATTTTGACTAAGAAACAAAACTCCTATTTTTATACTAATCTTAATACAATAAAGACTAGTAATTCAAATAAGAAAATATTAATTCCTATATTTCCTATATTAATTATAATAAAACTAGAAAACTAGAGAAAATAGGAATAAATTAAAATAAAAAACTAAACAATCTGAATAGGGTTGTTCAGTCACAGATCCATAGAAAGTATAGAAATCATTATAAGATCCACACTCAAACATATTAACCTAATAAGTCTTTCATTATTTCATGACTAAAATATCTTTTTGGTATTTTTTTCCAAATCAGTCTAGATGAATCCTGTAAAAAGTGCCCAGCTATCAGGAAAAATATTAAGAAATCTAAAATTCAAATACTCACAATATATAAATCCATTTAAAATAAAATTTATATATTTAAACTCTAAAAACCGAGATCTATCAAAAAAGATTCATATTAAATATAAAATTTTGAAGAAAAGAAACTCAAGTCCAAAACTATAAAATTCTGTCTCAGTTCTGGTGAAAGACTTCGTCTCAACAAAATGTGTAAGATTTTACAGTTTCATAAAAATTGAGAAAATTATCAATTGTATTTATTTTTATTAAAATTTTGCCCACATATTGGATTTTCACAATAGACTTTCAATAGTCTAGAATTTTGTAAAAAAAAAATAATAATGAGTATTTGAAGCATGGATAATTAAAGACTCAATAGTTGTGAAGTGTAAAATTTCACACTATTCTAAAAATGTAAAATTTACCGTTTGTGAACCTTATCAAATTTGCTCATCATTTTGGTCCTTTATATGAATCCAATTTTAATAATAAAAAATTAACTAGTTGCGTACCAGTGTATTTTGTTTTCTAAGAAAATTGAGAATTCCACTCTATCTCGCTACTTCATTAATTTGCTCATCCATTCACAAATTAAAAACCACTAGCACAATCAACATACACCACTACCTCTTACTTACTATTACAATGTCATCCATTATTTCAAAACCGTCAACAAACACTCTAAACACAATCTATGTAATCACAACTACCAAAAGAAAGAAGCCAAAAATATTGTAAAAACCAAAAGCTAGAGATTTCTCCAACTAAGTTTCCCAAATTGAACTAGAAGTACAAAATTCATTCTTGACCTTTGCTTAAACGATAAAGCCTAGGGTTAGAGAAATGTGATTTAGCAAAGTAGGATGATACAGCACCTTTTATAGCTACTGTTTCGAAATCCATTGCAAAAGAAATTAGATTTTTACAAATTTTTGTTGGAGAAAAATGGGTTTGAGCATGAATAATTAGCTATCTTTAAGCTAAAATTAAAGTGGGTCCCACATATTAATTTTAGTTGGTACACATGGGAATGTGTTCTCCTTCATGAGGAGATTAAGATCATATATTGGGTTACTCAAAATCATTAAGGAGTGAATGAGAAATTGCATCCAAACATCACCACTTAGAAATGGTAACAAAAGCTTGAAGCTTGTGGAAAAACTTGTGTCCCACATAGGATGGCCACAAGGCTTTTAAAGAGTATATATACACTTATCTAGGAGGAGGGTTTGGGCCCCAAGGGGTACTCAAGTTTTGTGCATGGGAGAAGACCTAAGCAAATGCTTGGACCACCACACGTGCGTGCCGCCGCCGCCGCCCCGCGCCGGGTTTGGGCTTGGTCTTGGCCCATCAAATATCTATCTTTTTGGAAAAAATTAATTTAAATAATTTTTTATTAAACACCGTCATTTTGTTACTGTTAAAAACAAATCAAAATGTTTTCGTTTAGTTACCAGATTAATTAAAATTAAAAACGTTACCGTTTTGTGAGAACGACGTCGTTTTGCGATTGCATTGGTTTGACTGAATAGTCATCTTCTTCATGGATGCGCTTGTGTCTGTTCATGGTGAACAGACACAACTGAACCTTCATGATTGTACCAAATAGTCATGAAGAATTCTATAAATACCCAGACCCTCATTGCATTCATTCATTCAAAATATTTTATTCTCTTTCTCTGCATAAGTCAAGTTCGATTGTTGCCATTGTTGTGTTCGTTGGGTTCTAAAGATTGAAGTACTACTTCTTTAGAATCGAAGTTCGTTCTATCTTGGGAGACGATTGCTCATCACCTTGAGCACCGAAAGGGAGCAAATTCATCTTAAGGAAATATTGAATGTCACAAGACTCGGATTTTCATTCTGTTCAAATTCAATAACAGTGAGTTCATGTTTCTATATACAGTATTTATTCATTCTGTTTTAATTATTTTAACAATGTTTATTCATTCTGTTTTAATTCTTGTAACAATATATATTCAGTATTTTAGGCCAACAATCTTAAGACGAAATTTTTTTTTTTTAGCCTGTTATACTGTATTGTTCTATTATATATATATATATATATATAGTACTGTTATATTACATAAATAGCGATGTTTTATTATATATACAGTACTGTTCTACTAATAAAATTCATTATTCACTATTTTTTTTTAAACATTGAATCTGTTTTCAAAAACTTTCTATTTTTGTAATAGAAATGACCTCTTCAAGTAATGCACCCATAATGAATGTGTCTCATGGAGAGAAGCTCAAAAAATTGAATGGAACATATTATAAATGTTGGCAACAAAAGATGATCTTCTATCTCACAACCTTAAATTTGGCAAGGTTCCTTCATGAAGATTCCCTTATACTTGTTGAAGGAGAAACTAATAAGGAAAAAGTGGATGTTGTTGAAACATGGAAACATGTAGATTTCTTGTGTATAAATTATGTCTTGAATGGATTGGATAATACATTATATAATGTATATTATTCAATCAAAACAGCAAAGCAACTATGGGAATCTTTGGGCAAGAAATAACAAACTAAAGATGATGGTATGAAGAGATTCATAGTTGAAAAATTTCTTGACTACAAGATGTTGGACAATAAAATAGTTATAAGCCAAGTTCAAGATCTAAAAGTGATCCTCCATGACATCCATGCTGAAGGAATGTCTCTAAGTGATTCATTTTAAGTGGCTGCTATGACTGAGAAATTGGCACCATCATGGAAAGACTTTAAGAATTATCTCAAGCACAAACGCAAAGAGATGAATATTGAAGAATTGATAGTGAGACTACGAATTGAAGAAGACAATCGACGATCTGAAAAGAAGAATGGAAATCATTCCATGGGGGCTAAGAAAAATGTTGTTGAACAAGGCTCAAAGAATAAAAGGAAGCATGACGGTGAAGGTCCTTCTCAAGTTTCTAAGAAGTTCAAAGGGAAATGCTACAGTTATGGTAAATAAGGACATCGTTCAAAGGACTGTTACAAACCAAATAACTCAAGGAAACAAAATGCTCAAGCAAACATGACAGAATGTGACAAGCTTTCAGTTGATGTTGATGAAATGAATCTTTCCGCTGTTGTATCCGAATGTAAATTAGTGGGAAACACTAAGGAATGGTGGGTAGACACTAGGGCTATACGTCACATTTGTTCGAACAAATGGATGTTCTCTGTCACGACCCGAAACCCACCCTATGCGGATCTCGTGTCGCGGGGCCGACCCGAAGGCCGTCCCTACTTTTTCCGTTCCAGTATCATAATACTATTATGCAATGTACTAAAAATTTTAACAGTAAACAGCGGAAGCCTTTATCAATTACAGTAATCCAGCGGAAGCCTTTTTAAATACATTAAACAGCGGAAGTCTTATTAAATACATGACATAGTTCTACATAATACAAAATGAGGACTAATCCGTAACCAGCACCCGGGGGTGGTGAATACATGGGAGAACTAACATAGACTGATCAGTACTTCAAAATGTTCCCCTACGCTCTCAGACTCCTACTGGGGTCTTGCAGCGTCATCACCTGAAATGGGAGTAAGTGGGGTGGAATGAGCTATGAAGCTCAGCAAGTAAACCAGATCTCCGACACTGGTATCGATGATTATAAAGAACGTGAATCCATGAATAAAATATGATAGCCAATCATAAGAAAGGAGATGCTGTGATAGCCAATGAGAACAGTTGCCATGATGGCCAATAAGTAGTGGGGCACAATATACAGTCAGAAGTAATGAATAAGCAGTGATAAGAGTTTTCTCAACAATAACCTATCACAATGAGAATACTGCCACAATAAATCGTTTACAATCAAACCAATGAACAATGTAAGGTAATCCATAAGAAACAGTAGTCCATAAGAAACAGTAATCCATAAGGTACAGTAGTCCATAAGGAACAGTAACCATTCAACAATATTTCCATAACAATAATCCAATGGAGATGCTTATAATCTGTAGTAGGGAATGGCAACCCCTCTGCGTAATTCGAGGCCCGGCATACCTCTCAGTTAAACTCACATCTTTTGCCACATGTCCGTTCACGGACTAGTTCGTCACAGAAGCATCGGATGGATATTGTGACTGAGCACAATTCCAGCATTTATAAACATAGCATGATCATTTGTGATTCCATAAGGAGTATGAAAATGGAATATCATATATACAGTAAAGCATAACAGTAAGCCTTTCAAGGCAGGGTTCATTTCAATAACAATAGTACAATAGTCAATTAATGTCCACAAGATAGAACAATATCGTACTGTGGATAACAATAACATGAAGTACTTTCAGGAGTACAAATTTGGCAGTAAAGAGAATAAACTTGGCTTTAGAAACACCACATGGAAGAGAAAGTGATCCACTTACCTCTATCGTGATTCTAACTCAGAAATCCGTGAAGGTACCCTTGCCTTTCGAGTTCCCTATATATCAGTGAGTACGTTTCAGAATAAATGCTATTCATCAAATTTTATACCTTTCTATCATAAGTATTTCAAATACTATTTTAGACTTTACCATTGTGTCCGGAATGCCGAAGAAAGTCGGTTTAGGCTTTCGCGGAATTCCATTTGGACTTTTGTACTAAAAAGGGCAAAATAGTCATTTTGCACTTTTGCGGTATTTTATCCTTCGGGGTTCCGTCTCGTAAAACGGACCCCACCATTGGACTCAGAACGTCCGAGATAATAGGTTTTGACTATTCATTTGTGTCGTTTGGACTTCGTTTGACCTCTTTTTGGAATAGGGGCATTATTGTAAAATTAATATTTAATTAATTTTTTATACTTGGGCAACAGTGTAATTTTCCAAACTATTTGGGGCCGGTTCACAATTACTAAAAGCTGCGGTCTGAACCAGTGGGTTCAGACCTAAAAACCCTAAACCGGTCAGTCCTTGCCCTGAACCAAACGGTTCACTTCATATGAAAAACCGGATTCCAATAACCTAATTTCCTATCCCTATCCAGGGTTCGGATAACCTCAAACCCATTTCCCATTTATTATCCGTGTAACCAAACATGCCCAAATCCATTTAATTTCAAACCCAAAACGACACAGCTTTACTTACCCTTTTTATAACCGGTCGGGTCCCGACCCGATTCAAACCCAGACCCGTTTCTTTTAACCCGGTAGACCCCCCGATTTTCCGATCATCTTCCCCAAGCTCCGGTGAGAGAACTTTAGGGTTCCGTCACCATCTCCGGTGACGGCAACCTAAATCCGATCATTTTCTCTCCCTTTTTCAATGCCATTCCATTCCTTTCCCTTCAAGGACCTCGACCCTACCCTCGGCTTGCCCCAAGACTTTCCCTATCTTCACGAAATAGGGTTTTAACACCTCCGGCCGAATCTCCGGCCATGTGACAGTCTTCATTTTCATGGTGTTTTAAGCACTGTTTTGTCCCTCTTTTCATCCTATTCGATTTCTGCACTTCATGGGATCATTCCCATTCATTTTAAATTAAGTTTTTAGCATAAAAATCCGTGTAACACAGATTATTCATGAAACCTGTAACTGAGGATATCTCTCTCGGTTCTACACCATTTAACATGATTCCTTTTGCATTTAAAAGCTAATACCATGCTTATTAAGACCCTACAATCATATATAAGCTTCATGCTCAAAAACAATAAAAACAGAACCTAAACCACTTACCTGGGTTTCGGTTTTTAGCCCACTGTGACCTTCCCAATCCTCTCTGTTTCTGCTTCAATATTCCTTTCTTCTTCTCTCCTTCAGTTCCTAACTCTCCCTTTTCTTTTCTAACCTCTCATCACTCAAACCCGTGCATATATACACATATACAAAGACCCACCGCCTCTTCTCTCTCTACCTTATCTCTCTCTCTCTTTCTCTCTTGCAGTCATCCTTGACTGCAGAGAACTGCCCTCTTTACCCTAGCCATCCACGTACCCTATATACATATATATATTTACATATATACATATATCTCTTACACACATCCACCACCTTTATCAAGGTCGGTTGGTGGGTTTCCCAAACACACACAAACACACAGTGATGCACACACCCACTGATTTTTGTTTTGGAAGCTTCCTTTCCTTTTTCTTCCTTCATTTATTTTTATACACACAATACATTATATACATAATACATTTATATTATATATATATATATATATATATACCTATACAATACATATTTTATACACATCATTATAATCATATATATACGTGTAACGGTATTTTTAATTACGTACACATACACTAATATTCCATGTACTATGCATGTGTACGTACGTATGCATGCATGGGTTGCATGCATGCACGTTTTTCGAGGTAAGGTTCCGAGTTGCTCGGGTACCACCCGACACTGGCTTTACTAATCAAAACATTTATCTTTTGAATTTAGGTTCAGTTCCATAATTATTGTGACTTAAAGTTTAAGGCAGCTCAGGTTATGCTATTCAGTCGACTTGCCTCGGTAATCGTGTCGTATCCCGGGTCGGGATATCACATTCTCTACCTACAAAATTGTAGAGCACGAAGAACAACTATTCATGGGCAATTCTTCGAGCTCCAAAGTTGAAGGACGAGGAAAGGTGATACTGAAAATGACATCTGGCAAAGAACTCACTCTCAATGATGTGCTTCATGTGCCTAACATTCGCAAAAACTTAATCTCTAGATCATTGCTTAGCAAAAATGGCTTCAAACTAGTCTTTGTGTTTGACAAATTTGTACTTACTTAAAATGAGATGTTTTTGGAAAAGGGTTATTTGAGCGAGGTGCTCTTTAAGATGAATGTTATGACTGTTGTACCAAAATCTATTAATAATAATATTAATTCTTCTACTTACTTGCTTGAGTCTTCAAATATTTGGCATGCTAGATTAGGACACGTTAATTATGATACTTTACGTAGATTAATTAATTTAAAATGTTTGCCTAAATTTGATATTTATCCTAATCATAAATGTGAAACTAGTGTAGAATCTAAATTGACAAGATTACCCTTCCATTCTGTTAAAAGAAGCATTGAACCTCTAGATTTAATTCATAGTGATATCTGTTATTTAAAGTTTGTGTAAACTAGAGGGGGGGAAAAGTCTTTTATTACTTTTAATGATGATTGCACTAGATACTATTATGTGTATTTGCTAAGAAGAAAGACGAGGCCATAGAAATATTCAAACATTACAAGAATGAAGTTGAGAATTAACTTAGCAAAAAGATTAAGGCAATAAAAAATAATAGAGGTAGTGAATATAAGTCACCTTTTAAGGATATCTGTTCAGAACATGGAATCATTCACCAAACTACCACTCCTTATTCACCTCAATCTAATGGTATTACTGAACGCAAAAATCGAATATTAAAAGAAATGATGAATGCTATGTTGTTAAGTTCTAGTTCACCCTAGAATTTTGGGGGGGGGGGGGGGAGGAAGCTTTGCTTTCCGCTAATTATATTCTCAATAAGGTACCTCACAAGAGAACTCATAAAACACCTTATGAATTATGGAAAGGCCACAGACCTTGCTACAAATACTTAAGAGTGTGGGGGTGTCTAGCAAAAGTGGCAGTTCCTAAACCTAAAAAGGTTAAGATAGGACCAAAAACCATTGACTGTGTATTCATTGGTTATGCAAATAACAGTAATGTGTATCGATTTCTTGTTCATAAATCTAAGATTCCTGATGTACATGTTAATACAATTATTGAGTCAAGGGATGCTTTATTTTTTGAAAATATATTTCTTTATAACATGACACATGAATCAAGTTTACAAAAAAGGCCTCTAGAAGCTACAGTTAGTAATAATCATGGAAATATAGACCAAAAGTTTATAATTGATGAACCTAGATGTAGCAAAATAGCAAAAAAATCAACGTCCTTTGGACCTGATTTTCTAACATATTTGTTGGAAAATGATCCTCAAACATTCAAGGAAGCAATGTCCTCTCCCAAAACTTCATATTGGAAAGAAACAAACAACAGTGAAATTGAATCTATCATGCAAAATCATACATGGGAATTAGTGGATCTTCCACCTAGTTCCAAACCATTAGGATACAAATGGATCTTTAAAAAGAAGATGAAAGCTGATGGGTTAATAGAGAAATATAAAGCAAGACTTGTTTTCAAAGGCTATAAGCAAAGGAAAGGATTAGATTATTTCGATACTTACTCACCAGTTATTAGAATCACATCCATTCGTATGTTGATTGCAATAGCATCCTTAAATGGATTAGAAATACATCAAATGGATGTAAAAACTGCTTTCTTAAATGGTGAGTTAGATGAAGAAATATATATGGAACAACTCGAAAGATTTATTGGTCTTGGACAAGAAAGGAAAGTATGTAAGCTTGTCAAATCCCTTTATGGATTAAAGCAAGCACCAAAACAATGGCATGAGAAATTTGACAATGTAATGATGTCAAATGGATTCAAGATCAATGAGTGTGACAAATGTGTGTATATCAAAACCACTCAAAAAGGATATGTCATTTTATGTCTTTATGTTGATAATATGCTAATTTTAGGTTACATCATTGATATAATAAATGCTACAAAACAAATGTTATCTAATAGATTTGATATGAAAGATTTAGGTGTCGTAGACACTATTCTAGGAATAAGAATTTCTAGAATGTCTGATGGACTTGTTTTATCTCAATCTCATTACTTTGAGAAATTACTTGATATATAAGTTCAAGAAGTATAACATAAATCTTGTAAAGACACTAGTGGATGTAAGTCTTCATCTTGTTAAAAATACTGGAGAAAGCATATCTCAATTAGAGTATTCTTGTATAATAGGCAGTTTAATGTATGCCATAAACTGCAGTCGACCTGATATAGCATATTCTGTGAGTAAGCTTAATCGATTTAAGAGTAATCTAGGAAACAATCACTGGAAAGCCATAATAAGACTTTTGGGATATTTAAAATATACCCAAAATTATGGATTACACTACACGAGATATCCAGCTGTACTTGAAGGGTATAGTGATGCTAATTGGATATTTGATTTAAAGGACTCCAAATCCACAAGTGGATATGTTTTTGCTCTAGGAAGTGCAGTCGTATCTTGAAAATCCTCCAAACAAACATGTATTGCTATATCTACAATAGAATCTGAATTCATTGCTTTAGATAAAGCTAGAGAAGAAACAGAATGGCTTTATAATTTCTTAGAGGATATTCCAAATTGGTCAAGACCAATGCCCGCTCTTTGTATACATTGTGATAGTCAATCAGCAATTGGAAGAGCACAAAGTCATATGTATAATGATAAGTCACGACACATACGTTGAAGACATAATACCGTTAGACAATTGCTCTCAAATGAAATTATCACCATTGACTATGTAAAGTCAAAAGATAATATTGCGGATCCACTTACAAATGGCTTAACACGAGAGCAAATGGAAAGTTCATCGAAGGGAATAAGTTTAAAGCCTATGTCTAAACAAGAGTTGTCATAGTGGCAACCCAACCTAGTTGATTGGAGATCCCAAAATCTAGGTTCAAAGGGCCAACTAGACTATGAAGTAAATCAGTACGTACTGAGGAGATATCTACTCCTAACCATTCCTATGATGAGACAGTGCACATCTGTTGTGAGAACAAAGGATAAGTTAAGCTTTTAATGATCTCTATATCTTGAAAGAATGTCCAAGTAGGGTATTGCAGGATACTCTTCATAGAAATCACCTATGTGAGTAAGAAGGGGCCGCTTCTATGGGAATTTGAAAGGCTGAATTCTCTAAAACACTCACGGAACCAAGAGGTGTTCAAGGCCAAAATGAACACAAACATGAGAACCAACTATGTCTGAAAGGGTACTGTGTGATTTCTATTATCTTGGTTTACACAAACGGCTGACAGTTCAAAGACCTTATGTCCACTGATTAGCTAAGTAAATCTGATAATCATTCACTAGGGCAAGTTCAAAGCCAGTAGGCTATTTAACCCAATGCAGTAACCTTTTCACTATACTCAAACTAGTGTCTGCATGTCATTTGCATTACTTTTAGTCAATTGCATTCATGTGGGGGATTGTTGGAGAAAAATAGGTTTGAGCATGAATAATTAGCTATCTTTGAGCTAAAATTAAAGTGGGTCCCACACATTAATTTTAGTGGGTCCACATGGGAATGTGTTCTCCTTCATGAGGAGATTAAGATCATATATTAGGTTGCTCAAAACCATTAAGGAATGAATGAGAAATTGCCTCCAAACATCACAATTTGGAAATGGTAACAAAAGCTTGAAGCTTGTGGAAAAGTTTATGTCCCATATAGGATGGGCACAAGGCTTTTAAAGAGTATATATACACCTACCTTGGAGGAGGGTTTGGGCCCCAAGAGGTACCCAAGTTTTGTGCATGGGGGAAGGGCCTAAGCAAATGCTTGGACCACCACACACGCGCGCGTTCTGCCGCCGCCGCCTCCAGCCGAACCGGGCCGGGTTTGGGTTCGGGTTCGGGCTTGAGCTTGGGATTGGGCTTGGGCTTGGCCTATCGTATATATATCTTTTTGGAGAAAATTAATTTATATAATTTTCTATTAAATGCTGTCGTTTTGTTACTGTTAAAAACAAATCAAAGTGTTGTCGTTTAGTTACAAGATTAATTAAAACTAAAAACGTCACCGTTCTGCGAGAATGATGTCATTTTGCAATTGCGTTGGTTTGACTGAACAGTTATCTTCTTCATGGATGCGCCTGTGTTTGTTCATCATGAACAGACACAACTAAACCTTCATGACTGTACCAAACAGTCATGAAGAAGTCTATAAATACCCAGACCCAACTGTACCAAACAGTCATGAAGAAGTCTATAAATACCCAGACCCTCATTGCATTCATTCATTCGAAATATTGCATTCTCTCTATCTGCATAAGTCAAGTTCGAGTGCTGCCATTATTGTGTTCGTTTAGTTCTAAAGATTGAAATGCTGCTTCTTTAGAATCGAAATATGTTCTATCTTGGGAAACAATTGCTCATCACCTTGAGCACCGAGAGGGAGTAAATTCGTCTTAAGGAAATTGTGAATTTCACAAGGCTCAGATTTTCATTCTGTTCAAATTCAATAACAGTGAGTTCATGTTTCTATATACAGTATTTATTCATTCTGTTTTAATTATTGTAACAGTGTTTATTCATTATGTTTTAATTATTGTAACAGTATATATATATATATATATATATATTCAGTATTTTAGGCCAATAATTTCAAAGCTATTGGATTTATATATAGAGATATAACAGCTCTTACGGCTATTGTTTCAGAATCCATTGCAAAAGAAATTGATGTTTTACAAATTTCAAAGTATTGGATTTATAAAGAGAGATTAGTGTGAAAACAGATAAGTATAGAGAGAGTGTATCATACGTTAGCATGAATAACTCTAGGCTTTATCATTTAAACTGTATCTTAAACAACACATGATCTCAAACTCTTTGCCATCGTCTCGATCTCGATCTCTATTGAAACCAAATTCTCGAAACTGTAGCTTTTTGTTTCTGTGCTAGGAGGTGACGTCTTCTCCATCTTCGAGCACTAATCAAGCGGCGTGTAAGTTCCAAAACTATCTTTGAGTTTTAGCCTCTTATTGAAACGGCTGGCTTGATTTGTCGTATGTGAGAGAGTCGTGAGAGGGTGTTTTTTATTTTGAGATTTTAATTTTAAATTGGGCATTTTACAAAAAAATTACAAAATGCCATGTCATTAAAATGGACTTGAATTCAAAATAAAAACAACCCCCTGTCCTTCCGTTCGAATTTAAAATGCACGTGTATCTTATAATAATTTAGTCACTTTTTTAGAGACTTAAAAGACTAATTAACCCATCTTAATCTAACTTTAAAGCAAATATTCATATTTTTAGGATATCAAATCTATCCTACATCATAGGCCTAGGCCTTGGAGGTGGTTCTATGGAGTTTTTGTACTTCGTAAAATCTGAACACAGAACTTGACGCTAGTAAAGTGCTTATTGTGACATAGCAAAAAAGCGTAAATAGGAGTTGACCACGTCAAATTCTTGGTATACAAGTAGTACGGGGATTACTCACCTAATAAGAAAAGAACTCTCTAATTTCAAAACTGAAATATTATTAATAAACTGTATATTAATGACTAAATACATTATATTTATAAGGTTAAAAAACTACCAATCCGAATAAGAATATGTTAATTTTTATACTAAACCTATTATAAATAAGAAACTAGAAAATCTAAAAAAAAAGGAAAATTTTGAAATAAATAAAAATTAGAAATTTTTAAAAAACTAGAAACTGGATTGAATAATGAAAAGATAGTTGTAAACAGAATTGCATTCCGAACTTTTAAGACAAAATAATTACAAATTAAAAACTTACTATAAATAGTGAAAAAAGTCTAATTGAAATAACTTAGGTAAAGAAATTTGACGGAAATCCAGTTTAGGCCAATGACAAAGCACATGGATATACTTATTGTGTATCTACTAGTACTTTTATTTGAATGAAAATTAGAATATCCTAATTACTAAAAATAAAAAAAATCAACAACTTACTCTACATCATATCCCGTCGCCCGCTGTCATTTCAGCTTGTCCCATATATATATATATATATTTTTACAACATCATTTGTCAGTAGGCTTTTATTGGTCAGCATCACTTAATTATTATTGATATAACCTTTTTTCGTGAGGGAGAGTCAGGTGCAACCATGAGCACAAATGAAAGCAACAATATGATAATATAAATTATGATGTCAAGAGCTCGTTTCTTTTATCTATAGATAGTCGCACTACTCCGTTCTTCTATATCACAGCAAGATCCCTAAAATCTAGCCTGTCTCAATCAGATAATGAAGGTGGTAGACCTTTTTTCTGAGAGAGAGAGAGAGAGAGAGAGAGAGAGACAACAATTTACATTTCCTGCCGACAATTGTTTTTTTGTATTTAACCCAAGACACCTTAAGACCACTTTTTGCTCCATCAATAATTTACTTACACAAGGTAAAAAAATCACTATCTCATCTCATCACCATAACCTTTACAATTTAGTAATTTCTATATGCGTGAAAGGGTGGAGCTAGGAAAAACATACAGGGGAGTTTGAATTTTTTTTGGAAGAAATTTTTGGTAAGATTTTTTTTTTTTCAAATTGGGAATTTTTTTTAAGGATTTCCCAATCTAAAATTTCTTTAAAATTTTCAAAACGACAATACTTGTTTTCAAACCAAATAAGAAGAATTTTCTCATACCAAGCAACATGTTACCATATTAATATGTCATGTATATAATCACATAAATATTATTTGACTCTTTAGTTTTAACTAAAAAAATAAAAATGCATCGCGTCAGGTTATGATTAGGACACATATACCGGTTGAAGAAAGTTCCTTCTACATAATTTGAAGTGAAGTATTATTCTTCTTCAAATATAGTTCAAGTCTTTTAGAATATATAGTTGGATTAGGTTAGAAGTTGAAAACCTACACAGTTCAGTAATAATTTAAAGGGAGACTCATTAATTAGTATAAGGTCTAACTTAAAAATTGTTAATCTAAAAAGTCCCTCAATTTTCTGTTGACAAAAATATTCCTCTAGTGTAAAAAAAGAATAGAGAATTTTTGTAAAAAATTCTCTGTCAACTAAACATGGACAGAGAAATGTGAAAATTTTCTTCAATCCAAAAAAAATTACACATGTTTTTAATAATGCATCAAACAATCTTTATTTCCTAGAAAAGTGATAATATTCTAACATTGATAAAATAAAATAAATAAATTTAAAGCTCTGTTAAAAACTCGTGCATTTTCAACAAATTCTCTATCTTCGGACATTAAAAATGCTTCAATTTCTACTCTTAGTGGAACAATTCCCAGTAATGCCGAACTGATAAATGCTATTACATCACAGGACCATAACAAAAAATTAGATAGAGAAAAAGAATAAACAACTAAAAAAATATAACAAGAAATAAATGTTTATCGAATAAAAAATTTTGAGAAATTTTTTAAACCAAAAAAATCGTTACACGTGTTTTTAATAAAGCATCGAAAATATTTACATATGATGTGTGTGTGTGTGTGTGTATATATATATATATATATATATATATATCATTGTATTTATTTCATTCCTTCGTAGTTAACGGTTTTGGTATGTTTTTAGTTTGGTTCAGGGAATGATTGTATAATTATTGTTTGGGTTTATAAGCAATTTTTATGGTGATGTATAAACATTTTTTTTATGGTGTTGCATATGCATTTATATTTTTTCATCAGATAATTTTAGTAAATAATGTGAAAGCTGTCTTCGTATCTTGAAGCAACATTCAATGTTATCGCTGAGATTGTCGAGAAATCCAATAAACAAAAGAAAAAATGAGTGTGCCTTTGGTCCTGAAGCCGCACAAGAAAAATGAGTGCGTCTTGCGTATTCTTCTGCACTGCTAGTGTTCTGTAATTCAGTTGGCCAAAGCTTAATGACGAAATCCAAGTCCCAAGTCCTGATATGAAATCCAAGTCATAATACCAAAGCCTAAACCAGATTTCAAGTTCTCAAGAATTGCACCAAATCACACTATAAAAGACAAAAACTTCATTTAGCAATCAAATCAAACTCAATTCTTGTATAATATTCTTGACATGGGTGAACATATACTGATGTTACACTTTCTGATTAACAGGGACTTCTATTTTTCGTCGTTTGTTAAGAACTCAAAATCAAAAATTACCGAGTAGGCTCGAGTGGTAGCTGTTCTAATGATAAAGTTAGTAAAATAAAAATACGTACTGTAATTGAAAGGAATTAATTGAGCGTAAATTAAAGTGCACTTTAGAGCTTTATTTATACGCTGCAAATTTTCTAAGTTGATTAGGATTTGGAGTCGTAAAAATAGGGATTTGAAGATATCCGAAAATAGCAGTTGCCATGTTGAACTCTGTTTCCTTATTCTGAGGACGGTAGGGCATGGAAAATGGTGATCAGCTCGGGACCCTTCCATGTACATATTTCGTATTTCTTGCTCTAGAGATAGGGCTAGAGACCCTGCGCTTATTCCGAACAAAGAAGCTCTAAATACCGTGTGTCTGTTTGTACTGGATAGAAGAGTTTTTCTTGGTTTGCATACATAAGTGCTCTATTCACACGTGTCATGTTTGTATTGGTCTGTCACTTTATGGTCCATCAGATACTCCCCCCCGATCCTCAGTTTAGTGGATTGCGTAGCTGAGGTTTAGGGTTTCCGAAGAGTCATGTGTAGTAATTACAAATGCACCTCTTTGCCTCCTACGACAGCCGTTGATGTGACATGTAATGCGTCAGCCGTCGATTGGAATTACGAGACCATCATTTCCTTAACCGCCGCGACGATTCGGAATCATGGGCCCCCATTACTCCACTCGTCACTTCCCCTATAAAAGGTGAGGGAATACATTGGTGCCCTCCCTTTCATTATTTCTGTTGCTTCAGAGAGCTTTGCCGCACATTTAAAAGAAAACAAAGTGAGACAATCTCTGGCATAAGAAGCCCAGTCCCCGATTGAATCTCCAATCAGGTTCGGTTTACTCACGATCATTTATTTATCTCTCTATAATCTTTTTCTTTCCCCTTAACATTTCTACAATGTCGACCTCTGATGCCCAGTCAGACACTGGTTATGGAATAGAGGGTTCTTTAGAAGTGTTTGTTCAATCTGAAGTAAATGTTATATATAGTAGTTCCTCAAGGGGCTTATAAAATAGGATAGTTAGCCATAGTTGGACGCATTTGTTAGGTTTCATAGTTCTAGGCCACATAAACAACGTCGAGGTGGTCCTCCCATTGATCAGGGTGACATGAACCTAAAATATTTGAGGTCGTAGGGCATGATCTACATGTCTTTTGACAAGGGGTTCAGACCCCTCACTTTAGTACCCACTTCCAACAAGACTTGAAAGAAGTGGTACTTCTTCGTAAGAGGAGGATGGGAGCTCGAGGATTATGAGAGCCAGATTTCGACCTTCCCTCGGAAGATTAGGATCAAGGGTGAGGTCCCCTTCTGAATATTCTTTCCTCTGTTTTTGGATTTCTTTCTGTTTATACACTATTTGACCTGACTTTTATGCTTTCTATGTAGACAAGAGAGATTAGAAGAGGTCGATCTTCACTGTCGATCTCTAGGAGCAGTATAGAAGACTCCTTCAAACCGGCAATCATGCGCACAACGCCGTCCTCACCCCTATAATCTAATGGAGGCCGGCTGGTGAAAGATAGGTCTGAAAGCCTGCAAAAAGTCCTTGGTGTCTGGATGGGCTTCAGGGAAAAAGAAGAAGAAGGTGGGGGAGAGCTCTTCCCTTGCCGAGTCTCCTCTTCAAGTGAAGAGGAGAAAGGTTTCTATACAACTCCCCAAACTGGATGGTGTTTGAGGATCTGAGGGAATCCCCTGTTCGGGAGCCCTTGCTTTCGCCTGCGCTTGTAGCCCCAATGAAGAAGATGGGGAAGGGCAGGTCTGTTGCAGTTTTCTCAGTGCTTGATGACTCCGGCTCTCTGGCTGTAAAGAAGGTTTATAATGAGTCTTGGGCAACAGGCCCAAGCAAATTCAAGGGGTTGAAGGAGTAGAAAATCGCCAAAGACCTACTGGCATTCCACATGAGGGTAAGCTTTGACGAGTTTTTCTCTTCCCCTTTTTTCTTTCTGATGTTATGTAATATATTCTGATCTGACTGTTGCTTATTTCTTTTTTAGGTTATGCATGGCCTTGTGGCCATCATGGACTCCTTTGTGGATTTCGAGTAGATTGGCACCCTCCAGTCTGAGCTCGATGAAGCTAAGCTACGACTGGGGATGGCCCAGTTCACTACTTCTGTAGCTGAGGAGAAGTTGAGGGAAACCATCAATTCCTATTCCATCTTGGAGTTTAAGATGGATGCCCTTGCTCTAGAGTTGGAAGACCTCAAAAAGAGGTTTGATGACTTCCAAGCTACCTCCCTTCAAAAAGTCCAGGACACAGCCGAATTTGTCAAAGCTCATACTGAGGCTAATCTGAAGGCTGAAGTTCAAGAGATAGGTGGAGAGCTGATCGAGCATGGGTATCGCACCTGCAGGGCAAAGCTTCGCAAGAAGTATCCTGACTTGGATCTGGTTGGGAGAAATGACATTAAAGTCTCCCCTAGTTGAGATTAAGGTGCAGGAAGATGAAGAGGAGGAAGCGGTTCCCGAACTCGTCAAGCTGACGCACTAGAGGGAAGAAAATGATCTTGATATGGTGCAGGATGATGAGGAGGAGGAAGTCGATTCAAAACTCTCTGAATGCTGATGCTTCAGGGGCTGCCTAACCAGTAGTAGACTAGGAATATTTAGTACTCTTTTTTTTTATTTCTTGTAATTTTTCCAAACTTTGAGCGAATTATAAATGAAATTTGGTTTCTTTCAAAACTATGTGTGTTATTTGATAGTCTCTCCAGTCTATTAGAGTCTCAAAGCACCCATGCAATTTTTCAAAGGCTTTGACAACAGAATACTCAGAGCAACCAAACTTACGAAATTTTTAGATGTTGGCATGTTAATAAGTCGTAATGTACCGACCTTTGCCTCTTGCAATGAAATCAGGCTTCATCCTTAGATCTTCAATTAAGTTAAGTTTCAAACTCAGACCGTCAAAACTTATAATTGAATCAAGCTCTAACCTCAGATCTTTGAAACTTGTAATTAAATCAAGCCTCAAGCATAGATCTTTACAACTTTTAATTAAATCAAACTTCAATCTCAGATCTCCAAAACTTGTAATTAAATCAAGCTTTAACCTCAAATCTTCAGAACTTGTAATTAAATCAAGCTTCAAGCATAGATATTTAAAACTTGCAATTGAATCGAGCTTCAACCTCAGATCTTTATCGAACTGTTCGCCTAGACGAGATGGACCAGACCTATAGCCCTTGTAGTGAACACAAGACTTTTTAAGGGTCTGTTTGTTAAGTGAAATAGACCAGACCTGTAGCACTTGTAATGACTACAACACTTTTAGGGATCTATACATTGAATGAAATAGGACCAGACCTGTAGCACTTGTAATGGCTATAAGGCTTTTAGGGGTCTATACATTGAATGAAATGGACCAAACCTGTAGCACTAGTAATGGCTATAAGGCTTTTAGGGGTCCTTACATTGAATGAGAGCACTCAGAAGTGAATCAAAAAATAACTCTTTATTGATAATATTTTCGTAAGTGTTGGATGTTCTAGGTCCCCGGGCAAAGGCTTCCCAGTTACATCCTCCAACCAATATGTTGTGGGTTTGACGATCTTGGTTATCTTGTAGGGCCCTTCTCAATTAGGAGAGAGTTTTTTCATAGTGGGATCTTTGGTAGTTCGGAAACACTTTTCTTAAGACAAGGTCTCCAATCTGAAAATTGACAAGTTTTAACCCTTGGTTGAAGTACGTATATATGTGGATTCTTTTATGTGTTAGCTAGGACTTGTGCTCCTATTTTAAGTATATAGAATTTCAGAGTTGGACGTAACATTAGGATTATCTTTTCCTTCTTCATCGACCATTGGACATGCATCAGTTTCTTTCTTTTGCTATGTGGCCTTCGAATATTTTAAATTAAACATTTATTTGTAATCAGTGTATAGGCAATTTAATTTTGACATAATGTCCATGTAATATTGGTAACATATTTCGACTCAACGACATATAATAATGTTAACATATTTTATCTTATTTAGAAATGAAATAAAATGAAATATATTCAGTATGTTGAATAATTCTTAAAAAATGTAATTTTAAAATTTAAAAAAGGGGAAAATTAAAACTCATTATTAGTTATGTTTACATCGCAGTTGCAAATTCAATAGTATTAGCGACGCTGTCAAAGGCAGTTGCATATGGGTTATTATTAGCGACATGTCAAAGGATGTTGCAAATGGGTCATTCTTAGCAACACTAAAAAAATGCATCGCAAATAGTTTGTTATTAAGCGACTCTAACTAACTTCTACTACTTGCCATGTTTCTTGTGACTTTCAACGACATCTTATGCAGTCGCAAATAATGGGTTATTAGCGACGCATTTTCAACACGTTGTAAAATTATTTCTAGCACCTCACTATTTGCAATGAAGTCAAAAGAATTGGCGATGCCTATAAGTGTCAGCAAAAGTCAATGTTTTTTTGTAGTAAGTCGTAATCTCTCCATTATACTAAAGAATATAAGGTAAAGAAGAGAGTAAAAGATTTTTCTCCATCCATTTGGCAAACAAGGGTGGATGGACAAAGGGGCTAAGCCGGGCCATAGCCCCCCTCAAATTCTAGAAATTTTTTTTTATATAGTTAAAATATTGGCCTTTACAAAATTAGTCTATCCTAAAATTTTGGCCCAACCTAATCTATATCTATTATTTTTCTTATTTCTTATCCAAAATTTTAGACCAATCCCAAAATTTTTAGCTCAGCCCAATCTTTCCCCATTATATCTCTCATTTTTTCATCCCAAAATTCTGACCAAATCCAAATTTTCTATCAAACTTTTCTCTAAAATTTTTTAGGAGCCCTCTTCCTAATTTTCCTAATTCCGCCCTTGCTTGCAGAAAAATCCTAGTATGACAATGTTAAAGAGGTTTCAAATTATTCATCTCATTTTCATACATATTGTTTATAATTGTTCATCGTATTAATTTATACGTGTTTGTGATTCTACTCTATATTGTATTAAAATTCTTATATTCTACCTTACCAAAGGCTTATTTAACCACCAATACCTCATATTTCATTTTTACTTGGTTATGTATGTTTAAAATTCGGACTAGGTAGAGACCTAGAATCCCACAAACGCATTAAACTTCTCTTTTTCAAAATGGGAAATGCTTTGTGTAGTAGTTTGATGTGTTAATAATATTTTTAAAATTAATAGATGTGTTTTATTTATTTATTTAAAATTTATTAATAAACAATTTGGTGCACTTAATATTACTCATTTCAAGATAGGACAAATATGTCTTAGGTATTATTTGTTATCATTGTCAACGCATAGTTGAAACAACATTTTATGCTGAAAATTCATGAGCTAGGAGTGAAAAGTTGAACACAAGGACAGAGTTATAACTAAGCTAGGTCCCCAACATAAAATAAAAAAAAAAATATTAATTTTTCTCCTTAAAATTTTCTATGTAATTTGAGAAAAAAACTCTTAAAATTTTTCCAAAAAATATTTGTCCTTCTAATATATATTATTTCTCGCTCCTCCTTACTGATGAATGAAGTAAAATGAGGCCACGGATCGATTACCCTCACTTTGTTTTTTATTTTTTTAAAAGAAAATGATTGAGATTTATTAATGAAAATAAAAGCCCTAGGATTATTAGAACAGATCTTACCACTTTTAATCATGAAAATTTCAATCTTAGGTGCAGTAGCATTAACAGACAGACTGCATTATCTGCCGTTAAATTTAGAGCTGCACCCACACCAAATCATAGCGGTGGCTTTATTGCCATCGTCATTTTGGTCAGACCTTCAAAGTAATGTTTGGCCTTTGCCAAACAACAAAACAAAAGTTCATACTACTGATTTTGTTGCTGGGCTAATTAATGTTACTTTTCCTTTTTTAGTTTTTTTCAGAAATTTCTGGCTTTTTTCAATATGTGTTTGTGTATATAAATAATAGAAAAGAATAAAGCAACTAAAAGTTCAAGGTGATTTAGTTTTATTCATTTCAAACACTTTTTCCTTTATCCATTTGATTTGTGGAAAAATTAGATACACCTAACTTTATAATTTTCTCAAAAAAATGTAACTTCAAAAATCATATATTGAAAACTTATCTGTTTCTCACGAATTTTTTTATTTATAACCTATATTTGCACTTTGTCCACTATCGTTTCTGTCTAGCTTGACAACTTCTCTTTTTCTACATCAATAGGATAAAAGTTATTTCATATTATAAGTCTTTCCTTTGTTTTTTTTTTTTTTATATTTATACTCACATATTATATAATAGATAATTAATATTTATATATATATATATTACAGATATATATTAAATATCTTTTGTTATATTTTTAAGTTACATTTTCAAGAATTAATTTTTATGTATTTAAATTGTAAGTAAGAAACTTTTATTTTTTAACTATTAAAGGACTTTTAGAATTTATATACGTAGCTCTTTATCGAATTTTTACATCTTTTGCACTTCTACTATCCAAGAAGCATGCATGAAGTTGTAGTAATGTATTATAGATAGGAAAATGATTTTTTTTTGTAATTAACAAATATATTTTGTTTTTTTTTTTAAGTTAAATTTAGAAAAGAGATGTGAATGATGATGTCATCTGATAAATTAATTTTGATAAACCAAATTGGTGTACATAATATTACTCTTATATACTTTAAACAAAAAAAGAAATTTTATTTTCACTTATGCTTTTTAAACAACAAATTTTAATTTTCTTAAGTTTTCCTTCCTAACCAAATGGATATAAGAAAAATTAATTTTTTTTTTCACTTTTACTTTCTATCATTTCTTTATCCCTAAAGAAACAAAGCCTTGTTTTTAGACCATTCAATATTTAAGACATCCCATCTCCTACAAACTCAAGCAGTATAACCCTAATAAAAATAACAGATTTAGAATGAAAAACTGAAATGGGTAGGAGTGATGCTATAAATCCTTAATTTATATTTTCAAACTGAAGTGTCATTACATAATGGTTTTGAAAATCATATCACGTGAAACCTAAAAATATTACATGCCACGTTAAGTATATAATTGATTAAATCCTAAACCCTAAAAATATTATAGTCGAACTCTTATAACTAATATTAATAAGTTAATAAGTTCTAATAATTAATTAATTAAAAGAGGGTTGATCGTATTAATTGAAGATATATTGCATTAGGTGTTTGTCGGCATGAACCTAATTATTGAGAAAATATCGGATGAGATTGTTGTACTACATCATTGTAAGATAGTGTCTGACAATCTCTATTTTATGAATTTTGAAAATTAATATTTTTTTAAATTTAAAAAATTTAAACGGTAACACGAATAATTACTCTTAATTACCGTACCTTCTCAGGGCTGACTATCGATCCTTTGCGTTCCTACACCTAATTCAAGTTTTAAAAAATATACAGAGAGAGAGAGAAATCCACCATGAAATACTAAACACATAGTCAAAGGCACTGTTCGAAAACCTAAGAACAAAAATCCGGTAACGATTTGGCTGACCAGGATTATGTTAGGTTTTGTGCGGTAAATTCATATATTTTTAAATTAGTTCAAGGCTTGGAGACAAAATTAGTAAGGCTGAACAAAAAAGGTCTTTTCTTCCAAACCGTACTTTTTCTCCATTGAATTGTTTGATGTGAGATCTATTCTGGACACTTTTTGAACAATTGAAACCTTTCTTAAACAATTAATTAATTGAGGTTTTCTATTAAACAAGGGGATCAATAGATTCACACACACACACACACACACAAATGATTATGAACAATGGTTTTTCTTCTTTAGTAACTGTAACTGTATTTAAGTGTCCTCAGGTACAGAGTCAAAAATAGAAAGAAAAAAAAAAAGCATTGTAAAATATCTGTTAATAACTGTATAATCTACACGCAACCTCCACTCACCAGGTCATCTTTGTCGTAGAACAGTAAACACATTAGAGCAAGATCTGTAACCTTTGGTCTCTGCTTTGTCTCAGCTGTGTTCCAATCACCCAAACACCTCATGAAAAATCAAATTGAATTGTGAACATAAAGTAAAGAAATTAACACATCAACTGATCTTACAAAGCCATGAGGAAATTAAGGTTTTATTTATCTAACTATATGTATGTATGTATGTATGTACCTCAAGAATCAAGACCATACGGCGTTTGTAACAGATCGTAAGGTACCCATAGAGCATCCAAGGGACATGGCCGGTTGGCGTCGAGACGAGCCCATGGCTTACCCTTTCCACTCCAATGCAAAAGGCTCACCGGACCCGGATGTAAATCTCGACATAGTCCCCGAAAATTGTCGCCCCCAAGGCCGTGTTGGTTCCATCTGTGATCGACCGGAGCTATATTTCCGGCAAAAACAAGCAAAAAAGGTGGTAGTGAACCCAATTCATAGATTCGCATTCGTTTCTGAAGCTCCATCCATTCTACAATCTTTCTAGTGTAGTCTCCAGCTCGCCATCGCTCCAGATCGATGACCATAACACCTGTGTTGAAGTAACACGCATTGCGACCCGCAAATGTTAAAGAAAGAGACGGGTTGGACCAGAAGGTTGGAGTGAAATATGATGTGAAGTTTGCATTGCAGTATTCCGGCGCTGCGAGGACTGCTTGATCGCCTAGCGGTGTGGCGGCGAGTTCGGCAATGTCGCCGACTAGGACAAGGTCCGAATCGAGGTAGACGGCTTTGCTAACACATGTGGGGAGGAGATCGGCGAGGTAGTTGCGGGCGTAGTTGAGGGGACAATCAAGAGCAGCGCGAATAGAGGTGGAAATGAGGCCAGGCCACAGCAGAGTCATCGAAGCGGTAGACTCTGAATCGCAAATAAGGGAAAGAATTTGCAATGGTGGTGTTGAGGTGGTGGATGTCGGCGGAAGCGGAGGCAACGAAGTGGAAGTTGATGTTTTCGGGGCAGGAGGAGTGTTGGAGGACGGAGAGAATGGCGGCCATGGAGCCCCGGATGTAGGCGGCATCGAGGGTCATTGCGACATGTACCGCACTGTCGGAGCAAATTGTGGTATTTTCGTTGTCGGCAACATCGTGGTCGGTGTTGTAGTGAATTGAAGGACAGTTGGGGGAGTTGTAGAACTGTGGGGCTTCTCTGAATCGTTGGGAAGAGGAAGCAACACTGGTTGCAGCGAAAGAGAGAATCAACAGGAGAGACAAAAGGGACCTTGAAGAAGCAAGTGTAGGCATCATTTGGGTGCAAACAAAAGGTGTTTACAATTTCATAAGATTGAGAATCGAAGGTATAAGAGTACTCTCTCTCTCTCTCTCTCCCTCCCTCCTATGTCGGCCAACTCTAGTTGTATATTCTCTATGTTATATTTCGGCAGCAAATAATTAAGTTAGCCTTAAAAGTGCTTTCATTTTTATTTTTATCTACTTCAAAACTGATTTTAAGAAAAAAAAATATATTGGGTATTTGAAATCGGTGGAAAATAACAAATTCTTACCCACATAATTATTGATTTCACGGTTAAAAATACGATATTTTAGAAATATCCAAAATTTAAAAAGAGTTGTTAGTTTGAGTGATGGAAAATTTAGGAATAAGTGTTTTAAATTTTTAATTCAATATTTTAATGCATATCTCTTCACACTATTGTATTAGTTTTATTCAATTTGAGTAAAACAGTACTGTTAGTTCGTGAGTTCTGAAAAAATTACTCTTAACATAAATCTTTTAATTGTTAAAAGTGTACAGTTAACTAATTGAAAAGAGGTCGAAGGAGAAGAAGATTGGTAAGGGTTGCTGTAGACATTCGTGGTTCGTCAATGGACAATATCAAACGGCGGAGACAACTGGGGGCACGTAGTTCTCAGGGGGGACCCATGCATGAATCCAAGATGCTGCATCAAATCAAATAAATGATGTGATCTCTCTTTTCACTGTAGTTGAGCCATCCACATCTAGGGATAGCTCCAACACAGCGTCCAATTCTTGCCTTCCGTTTGACGTTCTCAACTTCGGGGTGACACCAAATACGGAGATACAAAGCGCTGTGCCGGTGACTAAATCCACGTCAAATGGATAGCAAAACAATAAGTTCAGCCATGGCTCACTTACAATACCACTAATGGGATTCATAGAACAAGTCAATGGACATAATCAGGCATCAGCTATTAGTTAATTTAGTAAATTAAAATGGAAAATGAGTTCATTGAGGACAAGAAGACTTTCACCGCTCGTTACAAAGGATGGGCACTTCAATTTTAACATTTTTATATAAATTTAACCATTAAAATGGTGTTCTAAGCAAAAATAAGGCTTGGCACTATATCCTTGTGTTGCCACATTTGTCTTTATCCAAACCCGAGCTATCATGGCATCTCACTTTTTAACTTGGTCACGGATACAGACAAATGTAGAACGTGCAACGATAGATAGATCGAGAGAAATTATTTAGTAGAGCGATTGAATCATCTCGTTATATGATGTGATGTGATTATTTTTTACAAAATTAATCAATTTTTACAAAATTAATCAATTTTTTTTATTTTATGATTCAAAAAAATAATAGATATTATGAAAAATACTAACTCTATGTCAGATAATGACGTAAAATGACTGTAGGTAAGAGATTAACTTTTTTTGTTTTGAATAAATTTTTAAAGATAATGTTTTGTTACCTAAATTTTATGTTCAAATGACGAGAATCATTAATTAATGAAGATAATTTTTTAAATAATAACTGATGTGATAACACTCAATAACTCTTTCTTATTTAAACATATATTTAAACACAAATTTAAATCATAAAACACTGTCCAATATTTACATGCCCAATTGATAATTTGCTTTATGGTTATGGATCTTCAGTGGAACATTAAATGCATAGAGCCCTACCAGTGTGACCACCCACGTCTCTAATGAGAGAGGCAATTGTTTAATTTAATAATCCACAATAAAAGCTTTCTTGTCCACAATATACGCCACCCATTTGTACAGTCCAATCTACCATGGCTTAATTGCCGGGGGAGTAAACAAATAACAACAAAAAGATAGTTGCCACATAAAAACTCAACTGGACCCAGAATAGCCACGTGGGCCCACCAAGAAAGAAACGTAAAGGTCTGTTTGGTAAAATGGATGTAGACAGGCAAACTAGAAAATTGTAGAAAAGTGATATTATAGCGACATATTTTCCTTTTCATTCATGTGACCTAACACTTTAATTTATTACTAAAGTTAAAATAAAAAAGATAATGACCGTACACAGTATCATGGCTAACAAGGCGGGCTTCTAATTAAATGAAAACTCATTGGGAAAAACTTTTGTTTTAGGAAATTTGAGTTCATCATGTATATATCTATCTGTAGCAGAAGTTTTTTAATCACTTATAAGGGAATAGCTTATTCAATAAGTAGGTATGGGGCTCCTCGAAAAATAAATAATAAATTGGCAAGCAAGAGATTACGGATAGTAATTACAATTTAACTTGATCCACAAACACGTATAATATTTAATTGTGACAGAATTCTAGGATGGTCAAATGGGTGATAGACAGTAATTAAATGACTTATTTTTTAAGATTGTCAGGTTGAAACACAGTAGCCGCTATTTTTTTTTGAGACCAGTCCATATAAGATACTTTCTCGATTTTAATCGAAGTCTTTGTTAATAGATGATGAGATTAGTCTTCTGAATTAATCGGTCCAAAAGATCGGATACCGAGTTATCCAAAAAAAAAAAATACCTCTCTAATTATGACGGATTTGAGAAAAAATTAATTAATTAAGAGGGTCAAGGTCTTTTAAATAATTTAAATTTTACATTTTTAACACATTTTCTTACAATTTTATTTTAAAAATTAGAAATTGATACCCAAATTTTTTTAGAACATGAAAAAGAGTTCTTTTTAAATTTTAATATTTATACTTTTGTTTTTTGATTATTATTTCTAGATCCGTCATTGTCCTTCCAAACGGACTCCATGCAAAATTACCAAAAATAATTCTTTAGAAGCTGTCATTTCGTTATTGATAATAAAGAGATGAACAAAGTATTTTTAAAGAACTCCTAAGCTGAGAAATTATTTCATGAGAATATAATATGGTGTGATGGTTTCTTAATTTTAGGTTTTTGTGGAGTTCATGTTAGATTTATTATATTGTTAAATTTATAAAAGTCACACCATGTATATAACGGATCAAGAAATACCTTTTTTTCGATTTTTTTTTTTTTGGGATAAATTGGTAAGAGATTTTTTAGGTCAGTTTATACGCATCAGACTAAGTTTTTCTTTTTGTGATAGCCAAACTAACTCTTTAAGCTCTAGTTACTAATGATTAATACAAAAGATATTTAAATTCGAGACGCTTAAATTTTATCTTTAACGTTTTTACCACTGGACATGTTAATTTAGACTAACATATAAAAAACACATGAACACAGCCATGCATTAAACAATAATTGATGACTGAGCGCATTCTCGCATCAGGGCTTATATGTGAATGTAATAGTTTCTCTATATGTAAATGAAAATGAAGCACTTTCTATTAGAGGTGCACATGAGTCAGGTTGGGTCAGGGTTGTAATAGAACTAGAACCGACTCGACCTTAGGCAGTTTTAAAAAAATAGAACCGGAATCGGAACTGTGAACTATTAGACCTGACTCAATTCGAATTGAACATTTTTAGATTAGGTCGGGTCGGTTTAGTTTATTTATTTATTTTTTCTTTGCATAAACCAAAAATAAAAAATTAACTCTTGAGATATATCTATATATATATATATATGTGTGTGTGTGTGTGTGTGTGTGTGTGTGTGTATGCAATAAAAATTAAGCCATCTAAGTATTTATGATATTTTGACAATAAAAAAAACTTGATATAACAGTGGTTTTGAAAAAAAAAATCAATAACTTAATTTATAATTTTTTTTAGTTAACAAATATATTTGATTTGTTACTGCCTCGTTGATTTGTGGCTTAAAATCATAATATCAAAAAACCAAGTATTCACTACTACATTAGATAATTAAAACAAAGTTTGTAAACTTAAAATCATATTTTTTAACCCATCAAGTTGGGTGAGGAAATGCAAGAGGGAAGAGAAATTTAAAATATATTTTTTGTGATGTGAATATAAAAGCAAATTAAAGAGGCTATGATAATTAGTTAATAAATCTTTCAATAATTTTTTTAAAAAAAATTAGAACAAAAGGAGTTAATAAAAAATAATGGTTTTGGTTCTCGGGTTGGGTCCGATAACCTAAACTTTCAACCTGATCCAACCCGATTTTTCGATTCTCTAATCCCGAACCAACCCAAACTCACTTTGACCCGAACCAATTCAAACCCATTGAAGTTGGGTTAGGTTGGATTAGATTGGGTTGGATCGATTCTCCAATTCTCAATTATTTTGTGTACCCCTACACTCCAGATGTCCCCACTTCCATGCCAAGATCAGAAAATACTATATGGATTTGATTTCAAATATACACCACACCTTTTAGTACATAGTTATTCAGAATCCCTTTCAGCAAAAATGTTGGTCAATTAAATCAAGCCATATATTTTAGGAAGTTTTTTAATTTTAGTTTATTAAGTTATATTAATATTGGAGTGTTTTTTATTAGTATTAATTACAGTTTGAGTAATATTCTAGTGAGAGAAAGTTTTCTAATTAGAGTTGAATAAGATATATTAGTTTTCTTGTAATATTAGATATCTTTATTAATATAGAATTTAAAGTTGATGTTTTCTATATATATATATATATATATATATATATATGGGTCTCTGTTATATTAGATGTAACTACAAAAATTAAGAGTGTGATGGCTGGGATTTTGAGTGGCTGGGCGTGTGGTGTGATTGTAGTAAAAAAGAGAGAACTGTGAAGAATGGTGGCCGTGTGATGGCCAATAAAGGGCGGAGGCTTGAAGGGGCTAGGGTGGTTTTTCTTTTTATTTTATTATGATTAGGAAAATTTTTTTTATCATTAATATTTAATTACGAATTAAATTTTTTCTTTTCTTTTTGAGTTGATGGTTTTTTATTGGGTTGAGACTTTTTATTTTAAATATTGGCATTGGTCGTATCCATTATTCATATTTTTATGCTGCATTAAATTGATGTAAATTTAATTTCTCTTATAAAAATCTTTTTAGTAAAGGAGAAAAAAAAGTCCACCATTAATAAATAAAGTACAATTACCTGAGAAAAAAGTATAATCTTTCATGCTTGTAACACTTTACCATTATTGATGTTCTTGTTTATATCATGGTTTATTGATGAAAAAAAAAAAAAACCTAAAATACAGTCTTCGCCAATATCATTGTAATAGTCCAACCTCCCCTCCCTCCCCGTATTTGAAAGAAGAATTGAAAAGTGATACAATTGAAATGCATGTGCACTTCACATGCCCCTCATAAAGTTTTCGCTTTCTAACTAGAGAGATAGGAGAATCCAACCTTCATGATTAGGGTGGTTCTATAACAACAGTGCCATGTGCTACACATGCATGACACAATACCATTAAGATCAGGTTTTTTCTTATGCTCTAAAAGAATGAAAAAATCTCTCTTCAGAGTAGAAAAAAATTCATTAGCTCGACTACAATGTATTACATGTGAATCACTTTTCACATTTTATTTACATCTCATTTATTTATTAATCTGACAGTATTATAATAAAAATTTATTATAATTTTTTTGTTTGTCTATGTGCTGCGGTATGGGGATTGAAATTTGTATGTAGACTAATTCATGGTTGTTTTTGATTTTTTTTTTTTTTTGATAATTCGGTATTCAATCATTCAGACCGACTAAATTGGAAGATCAATCTTACCAGTTTACTAACAAAGGTCTGATTAAAGTCGAGACAGTGTTCCGTATGGATTAACCTAAGAAAAAGTGGCATTGGTTTAATTTAGACCTAACGATTTTGAGAGACAAATTTTCTAATTGTTATCTACTAGCTCACTTAGTCACCCTTGAGATTATTAGTTGTATTTTTTTCACACTTTTACTGAATTTGTGGTATGGATGACTCGTCACGGACACGGTTTGTCACCGACAATTTTGGGGTGGGATCAAGAGCAGCCGCCGAAAAGTCAGCAAAATGCGGACCCATCCTTGTCTCTATTATATAAAATGAGGCAATCATCGCAGATAAAAACAAGAAGAGCAGTTGCGAAATGCACAGACCTGTGTCTTCACTCAATGCTCAGTGGTTAAAAAATCCTGAAACCTGAACAAGGATTCTATTCACCATTTCGTGCTTGTAGACTTATGTAGATATTTCGCCCCTAAAAAGACTAAAATTGAGTTCGAATCCAAGATTTTCTCACCACCTTAATTTAGACCAGAAAAGAAAATTACTTGACATGAAGTTCTGTGCGGGCACGAATTTGTTATAATGAAAAAAAAAAACCTTAAATGTTTCTTGAATTAGAGTACAGATAAGAATATGGTTCTTGAATTAGAGTATTGAAAATTGTCGGTTTTATTCTCATGAACTGTTTACATAAAAAAGAGTTTTGTGGTAAGATAGCATGAATTTCTTTCATAATCATGTAAATTAAAATCACATACGTGGCTTATTTTTTATATTAAAAAATTGTTATAACATTATATATGAAACATGTTAAAAATAATATGCATCACTATGAAGAAACTTCATGCAACATAGAATGGAGTATATGCTTATTTCGGTATAATATTGAACCACGATCTGTGTTTTTATGGGTACTTGTTTTTTTGGCCTTGTCAACCATATAACATTAAGTTAGTATTACACAACTATAATTTCTAATTAAACTTTTTTTTTTAAATAAATAAATTATTGTGTATTGGATTTAGGAAATGTCACTAATACATATGGATAGAAAATTCAAGTCCAAAAGTGATTTTTGGTAGGTCTAATTCAAGGGTTTAATATGCATTTGATAATACTTTTTAAAAGTATTTTTATAATTATTTAAGCAGAAAAGGTAAAAACTAAAAATTGTTGGATTGTTACACATCGCCAGTCTCTAGCTCCTCTGGTCTATTTATAAGGGCCCTCTCTCCTTCTCCTTAACACTTAGGTTTTAAGGAGCTAATTTAGAGTTGAGCCTCCAATTTTCAACACGGTATCAGAGTTAGGCCAGAGATCCAACCTTGAGCTAGAAGAGTCGGGGCCGCTCACATGTTTTCCCTCCGCGGGCAATATAATCAAGGAGGCGTATTGGATTGTCCCACATTGCCCGTCTCTAGCTCATCTGGTCTATATATAAGGGCCATCTCTTCCTCTCCTTAACACCTGTTTTCCCTCCGCGGGCAATGTAATCCAGGAGGCGTCTTGGATTGTCCCACATCGCCCGTCTCTAGCTCCTCTGGTCTATATATAAGGGCCATCTCTTCCTCTCTTTAACACCTGTTTTCCCTCCGCGGGCAATTTAATCCAGGAGGCGTGTTGGATTGTCCCACATCGCCCGTCTCTAACTCTTCTAGGTCTATATATAAGGGCCATCTTTCCCTCTCCTTAACACATGTTTTCCCTCTGCGGGCAATGTAATCCAAGAGGTATGTTGGATTGTCCCACATCGCCCGTCTCTAGCTCCTTTGGTCTATATATAAGGGCCCTCTCTCCCTCTCCTTAAGACCTGGATTTTAAGGAGCTAACTTAGAGTTGGACCTCAAATTTTCAACAAAAGTAACGATTGATTTGTGCTAACAAAATTACTTTAAAAATGTAAAACACCGAAAAGTAAAAAAGAAAATGTACTTTTAAGTAAAAAAAAAAAATTCTTTTCGGAAGTACAAATTTATTTTTATATTTTATTTGTTCCAACTGCAGCATATCGATGCTACCACCACCACCACCAACATTACACCACTGGCGCCACCGCATGTGACAATGCATAGAGCTTATGGTTTTCGGCACTTGCTAAGCTCATCGCATTGATGATTTAGAAGAACTGTTGAGCCAAGTTTTTATATTTGGTAACATGATAGTTTTTAACTGTTCACATCAATTTTGTAATATTTTTTTTTATATGTTTATATATTAAAAATTATTTTTTATATTTAATTAGGTTCCATAAGTTTTTTGTCAACCCAAGGGTTAAATTAAGTTCAAATGAGTTGTAACTCATAGAACGTAACGTGCACGTTTTTGCACTTAACGCAAATTCATCAAAGATAAATCAATTTTTGATTAGTTTATTTTTTGGATCACCTGATCAACGGTCCTGCTTAGAAATGATCAAATGGGTGTATTGAATATGTGTTTTACGAAGGAGTGTGTCTAATGAATATTTTAGAAAAGTTGTCTTTTCCAAAAGACATTGAATGGAATGGTTATGACTTTTTGTAAAGGCATATTATTTGGATATTTATGAACATGTCGTGTCATTTTGTGAAAAGAGATCTCTGTATAATACAGTAGTACAATGAATTGAAAAATAATCAAACTCTGAAGACTTTATTGTATCTTAAGGACGACCTTGTAAGAAACTCATCAACAAACTCTACTAAATTGAGACAAATTACATTTCAAAAAAAATATCTTTACATACACTTCAAGCCTATACATTCTTCATATTGTCCCAACAAGAACTACTCAGAAAGCTGATTGTAATAACCACTCCATATAATTCTTTCTGTGATCAAGTTCAAATTTAATCATTTGGTATGAGAATTTTCCTAGTGGGGCCTCCATTTGAACTAATAATGAGAAAGGGTCAGTTGAAGATGGTGCTTAATGGGATCGAGTTCTGTGGTCATGGATGCACCATTGAAGTAGCAAGTTGCACCTTTGTGCTTAGAACTTGATTGGCAGAACATATATAGCTATCAGAAGTTCAAGTCGCATAATCAATGGTTATGAGTTTATATGTGTTTACTTATCTTGGGCTACTACTTGAGATGAAAATCCCATGTTGGGATGTAAGTGCTTGCTTGTGTATGAAAGGCCCAACGTTTTGTTATTTTTTTACAAGTTTTCAAGCATTTAAAACATAAGTTACAGAATTTAAATTGTCTTTAATTTTCAGTTGTGAATTAATTTGCAGAATATTTATTTTTATTCTGAATTTATGTGATTTTATTATAATTTTCATGTAGAATAAATTTTGAATTTTATGGAGATTTAATGAGCTGCAAGGTTATATAAGTAACCCATATGTTGCAATATAATACATTTAATATCCGTATTCACCTACTGTCTATCTTTTTGTTCTTTATTACTTTGGCTGGCCTTATATTTTTGGACAACATTGAGAAGGTTGTATTTTGGAATCATTGCCGCCACTAAAACCTTCACATAAGAAGGTACAACTGTTCTAAAATGGTGAACACGCATCATTCTAGCTCCATCCTTTCAAAGTTTTAGTTTAATTGCATGCTTAGTATCTATTTTTCTTGTACGATCTTAATAATCTATTCTGATTTTTGATATCACTGGAAAAAAACTACTTCTGTTTGATGAATATTTATAACACACTGAAATAATCAAAATTATTTAACATTCTAATATATTAACTTTGTTTTGTTCTCACTACTTGATGTCGAACAAATGGCCTTTAATTTTGTAGATCAATGGGAACAATCCAAGGCTTTTTTGAAGTAAAGTCATGCATGAGTTGACATTGACTCAAATGCACCCCGAAAATCAGGTAATGCATGGGTTCTGACCCGACAATTTTGACCCGCTTCAATGTATTTTTTTGATTTTCCAATTACGTTCGGATTAGTATTAGCATTTTCTTATTACACAAGTACAAGAAATTGGTAGTTTCTGAATTATACTATTAGAAAGAGTTAACCTATTAGGATTAGTAGTTTTAACTCTATAAATACAATGTATTAGATCTCTTAATATTCAGTTTATCAATAATATTTCAACTTTGAAATTTTAGAGTTTTCTATTTTTGGGCGAGGAGTCTCCTTGTTTCTTGGTTATTAAAGAATTCGACGTGTTCAATTCTCTTTCACATTTTCGTGTTATGTTAACTGTTAAAAAAAAATATTGTTTAGCGACGAACAATATTAGCGGCGCATGCTACAGTGTTGCTAATAGTGTTTTTTAGCGACACATGCATGCATGTCGCTAAAAGTGAACGAAAATCACTTTTTTCGTGCCAAATTGTGGGCGCACAATTATCAGTGACGCTCAATGGACTATTAGTGATACACATGTGCATCGCCAATAATCAATTCCTTTTGCGGCATACATTAGTGTGTCGCTAATTTTGTGATTAATAAAACATCATTTTAGTTTTGTTTTATGTCACACAAATTTATTAGCGATGCGTGTTGTGCGCCGTTAATAAGTCTTTTCATTTTTCTCCAAATTGCGAACTGGTATATCTCACTCTCTTTTTTGAGCCCTAATTGATCTCTCACTTTCCATTCTCAATCACTCCCGATGTCTTACTATCTCTCTCTCTTTCATGCACAGTGTGATGGTGACTAGCCACTACCGATGACAGTGAAGCTCCAGCCAACAACGACAACGTTGATTCTCTTTCTTTCTCCCAATAACTGATCTCTCCCTCCCCGATCTCTTACTCTTATGCTCATTGCGACGGTTACTAGTTGCTGACAACGGTGAAGCTCCGACTGACGACAATGTTGGCTTTTTTTCTCTTTCACGGTAACTCTCTCTTTCTATGTAATTCTCATGGAATTCTTTTTGTTATCATCTTTGTTAACAATATTGCCAGTAGCCATATTTACTCTGCTATGTTCAATTGATTTACGGGAATGCTCAATCGCAATGTTTGATATCTAAAAAATTATTACAATATGAGCATATTTTTTAACAAAAAATTCTCTGCAGAATGGAATACTGAATATACATGAGACCAAATATAAAATAAATTAATTAAAGAGGAACTTAAACATTAAAAGCTAAAGAATGCCAGTGGATTCAAGTCTTTCTCCTCATAATTTAGGTTTTGAATCTCTGTAAGTGAATAAATAAAAAATATATATTTATGTATATATTATTTAGTAAATGATAGAAGAGTAAATATGTTTATTGAACCTTAGCTTAAGGTAAAGAAAGACGAATAAAAATATTAAGAAACAAAGGTGGGCTTGAGAAGTTAAATGTTGAAAACAAAAATTATTGGAAAAATAATTCTTCTAAAACCTTAATAATAGTACATAATTTGAAACTAGGTGGGGAGATTAATGATGATGCTATATAGATATAGATTGGTTAAATAAAGCCAGTGAGTGAAGAAAGATGGAATGTTATTAATTAATGTCTAAAATAATCATTTTTTAATTTCTTAGAAAAAAATATAAATTAAAAAAAAAGAAAAGAAATTAGAACATTTGCAATGTTCTTTCCGAATTGGTTGATCAATATGCCTTCCATAATTACAAAGTAATCAAATACACTTTTTTTATGTCTATATAAGAAAATACTGTGAGAAAAGCCATTATGTATATTTCTTAATTAAATTAAAATTTATTAATCATATAGATAGAATAAAGCTTCAAAATATAAATCAGATATTTCTTTTACACAAATCAACTAGGAATATACAGTTGTTATTCTTATGACTTTTGTTCATAAGATTTGAATGTGACATAATTGCCTTATGTGTATATGATAATTTTAAATTTAACTTGTTCTTTAGTTTTTTACCTCAAATGTAATTTTTTTTTTAATTAAGATTTTCTTGAAATAAATTTGGTATTGTCTAACATGCAATATGCTTATATATTGTACCATTGTATGTGTGCGAAATTATGGATTTAGTTAAAGGGCTCAAAATCACTTATCTTTTGTTTACTTTTGTCTACCTTTGATTGCCTTAAAGCAAAGGGAATAATTGGAGTGGGTGTGTGTAGAGTAGTAGATTAGTTTAACAAAATCATTTAACTTCTTGTTAGTTTAACTAGAAATAAGTTTAAACCAAAATAGGGGGTTTAAGTTATTAGTTTAACTAGAAATGAGTATAAACCAAACGAAAAAAAATTAGCATATGGAATCTAGTTAATTAGGAAAAGGTTGGGTAATATGCATGTGTAGTATTTGTAACTAAACGATTAAGAAACTGAATATGTAATTGCATTCATGTAAACCTAGTCCGTTCGAAAGTCATTTTCAGCACTCATGAATCTTGTCACTTGACTAAGAGCAATTGGGCTCGTGTGTATGAAAATTGATTCTTGAATTGTTTAAGGTAGGACAATTTTAAAATGCATAAATCTATAGTGGAGGCAGTAGCGAATGCTTGATTCTAGTCGAAGAAAATTCTGGCACGGTTTTTTGTTGTTTTCTGGGTATATATTTAGGCATGAAAACGTTTATCTTGTGTACTTGGAGAACTGTAGAGAGAAGTCAAAATTCTCTCCGAATGAAATCGAACATTTGAGTTGCTAGCTATTGATTGCAATGCAGATTGTGCATTCCTAAATGAGATAGGACCACCTTACCCTTTAGAGAGAAGTTAGGATTCATGTTTCATATATATATAATGACTAACGTGTTTGACTTGTATTAGGTAGACAAAAACAAATAAGAGTTGATGGACTTGAAGGCAGGCATTTGGTCAAATACGTGAAAGGGATTAAGGATTTCATTGAGTTTGCTCACACATCTGTAGATGGGAGTAATAGGATAAGATGTGTGTAGGAGGTGCAACAATAGGGATTATATGCACATAGATGAGGCTAGAGCCCACTTACTCGAGTATAGCATGGATAAGACATATAGGTGTTGGGAATTTCACAGGGAATAACGTGAAGTACAAGTGACGAGGATGATGACTTGGGTGAAAATGTTGGATTTGGTTACAATGGATTGCCAGAAATGCTAACAGATATCCAAGAGTGCAACTGCAAGCCGTGATCCAGGTTCTAGGAGTGATACTGAAGAATTGAAAACATTTTTGGATCCCTTGTTGGGGGAAACAAGACAGTTATTATATCCTGGTTGTGAGAAGTTCTTGACACTTGCTTTTCTTGTCAAGCTTCTTCATATTAATACCATTAATCGATGGACAAAAAATCTTTCAGTTTGTTTATTGAATTGTTTAAATCAGCACTGCCTATAGGGGAGACCCTTCCGAAATTGCTTTATGAGGCAAAAAGACAGTTAAGGGACTTTAGCCTTGGATATATCCCTATTCATGCTTGTAAGAATGATTGCATATGATTTCAGAAGGAGACTAAAAGGTGTGTTGAGTGTACGGTGTGCCATGAACCCAGGTACAAAGTGAATGAAGGAATGATCAAGAAAATTGGGTACAAGATGTTGAGATATTTTTCTTTAAAATCGAGGCTAATAAGATTATAAATGTCTCAGAAGATGGCTGAAGAGATGCGGCGTTATAGCGAAAAGCATGTTGATGAGGCAAATGTATATATGCACCCGACAGATTCTCAAGTTGGGGTAAATTTGATAGAAATCACGATTGGTTTGCCAATGAGCTGTGTAACGTACGGCTTGGGCTGGCTAGTGAGGGTTTCAATCTATTCGATGACATAAATAATGCCTACAACATGTGACCAGTGTTATTTGTGCCATATAACTTGCCATTGTGGATAGGTATGAAATAACCTTTTATTTTCATGTTGTTTCTCATTCCTGAGCCAAATTCTCTTGGAAATTTTGCATCATTTGCTAGAACTAGTAAAATTTTATATCTCTATTACACAATTTCGATGCCCGGTTTGTAACTTATGCAAAAAAAAGGACATAAGTGTCGAAAATGGTCCATTTTAGACCTTTGACCTCATAAAATGACTGAAAATGGTCAAATCACTACCAAACTAGTTCACACACCTCAAAACTAATAAAATACATGTGCTCAAACTTACAAAACGTAATTCAAATGCTCGGTTTGCAACTTATGCAAAAAAAATGGACTTAAGTGTCAAAAATGGCCCGTTTTGGGCCTTTGATCGCTGAAAATGCCCGGAAAGGTCAAATTACCTCCAAACCAGTTCACACACCTCTAAACGAATAAAATACACATGCTCAAACTTACAAACACAATTCAGATGACCGATTTGTAATTTATGCAAAAAAATGTAATTTTATAGTTTTTCTTAATATTTTTTTTTACTCACATCTAATAATTGTGAATTTATCTTTTTAGATTACTGGATTCTTAAGTCGGTAGGGAGGTGCACTAAGCTAGGCCGAAAACATTTTTCCTTCTTCTTTTTTCAGACATTAATCTATTTATTTGGAATAATTTTTAATTTACTGCACGAATTTGTATTTGTATTGAGAAATAGTATTTGTAATTAAATTTTGTTATATTTTTTGCACAAATTTCATATCTCTATTGTTACGTATGTGATTGTATTATATTATTAATGACATAAGTTTGAACTAGTAAAAATTGAATGTAAAAATATTATTAGTTGTGCACAATGTGTGCCGCTAATAAGGCATTATTAGCAATGCACGCTGAGTGTTACTAATAATGAACTATTAGCAGCGCACATTGTATGCCATTAATAGTCTCTTATTAGCGTCGCACAGTTTGGGCCGCAATTAATTCTTTTTTAGCGGCGCACGCCTGAGCGCCGCTAATAATGGACTATTAGTGGCAGTTGGTAGCTTCTGATATACTTTTTAGCAACACTTATTAACGGCGTTTTAAAACATTGCAAATAGGGTATTAATAGCTGTGTTTTTGGGTTGAGCACCGCTAATACTATTTGTGACCCTGTAGTTAGCGACAATGGCAGTGACATGCATGTGAACAACGCTAAAGGTCATTAGTCAATCATTTATTTGTTTATTAACCGTGCTTATGAGCGGCATTAATAGTGCTATTTTTTTGTAGTGAAGGAAAGTATGTTCAAGTAGTAGCAATTCCGTCTTCTGTTCAACTTGTCTAGACTAGGTCGCAAAGTGTGAGTCATGCAGAGGGCAATACCAGCATAGGCTCTCCTAAGAAGGTGGTTCCCTCTATGAATACAAATCTCTATGCCAAGCCAAGATTTGGCAAATGGTATCACTGTAGAAAACCTGGACATCGTTCTAATAGTTGTCCATATCGACAGCCTATTAACTATATTAAGAACGAGGATGCTATGGAGGAAGTAGATGAAGAGGAACCTACTATAGAAAATGATTGCTATAAGGTGGCATAATTCATAGAAAAAGAAGAAGAACGAGTCACCTATGTGGTGCAATAGTTGTTGTATGTGCCAAAACAGTTAGACATAAGCCAATACCACAACATATTTTGATCCTATTGTATAGTTAATCGAAAGGTTTGTAATTTCATTGTTGATAGTGGAAGCTGCGAGAATTTTGTGGCTAAGAAGATGGGGATCACATGAAGTCACCTATAGAAAAACACCATTCTCCTTACACAATTGGCTGAATTAAAAAGGGACAAATAATGATAGTAACAAAAATTTGTCGTGTTCCTATTTTAATTGGTAAACATTATTGTGATAAAGGAATTTGTGAGGTAATTGATATGGATGCTAGTTAATTACTGTTAGGCAGACCCTGGCAATATGATGTTGATATTACTTATATAAGTAAAGATAATGTTTATTTGTTTACTTAGGATGCGCATAAGATTTCCATGATCCCTTCATAATATGATTTTGTGACTAATAGTTCTAAGGTCAAGGCAGAATCTATGTCAGTTTTATCCAAGTTTGAAATAGATTTCATGGCTGAAGTTAAAAAGGTACAAGAGGTTTTTGCTTTAGTGGTTAAGGAATTGGTGATTGAGAACCCCCAAAGGAAGAAACAATTGTGGTTGTGCTAGAATAATTACAACCATTGTTAAAAGAGTTCAACAAGTTTGTTTTTGATGATCTACCCAATTACTTGCCTCCAATGAGGGACATTCAACACCACATTAATCTAGTACCAGGTGTAAGCCTTCCAAATCCAGCCTATTATAGAATAGGTCTAAATGAGAACGAGATTGTGAGATAGAAGGTAGAAGACATGCATAAAAAAGGGTTCATTCAATAAAGCATGAGTCCTTGTGTAATTGCAACCTTGTTAGTACCAAAGAATGATGGCAGTTGGCGTATATGCATAGGATTGGGAGCCATTAACAAGATCACCATCAAATAAGGATTTTTCTATTATTCCACTTTTGGATGACATGATCGATATGCTTGAGGCTTCCTAATAAAATAAAATATATAGGGCTTTTTTGCTTGTTGGTCAAGCTTTCAAACAGCTCTTTCAATTGTTGCCTAATCCCCTAACATGCTCTTCATAGTGGTTACCATCAGATTTGGATTAGGCTTGGTGATGAATTGAAAACTATGTTCAAGACAAATGATGGTTTGTATAAGTGGTTGGTGATGCCTTTCAGTTTAACCAATGGACCTAGTACCTTTATGCAAGTTATGAACTAGACCTTGAGGCCTTTTGTGGGAAGTTTGTTGTTGTTTACTTTGATGATATCTTTATCTACAACACATCTAAGGAGGAGCACCTTAATCATTTGTAGTAGATTTTGACAGTGTTGTTGGAAAGTAAGATGTTCATTAATTTGGAAAAGTGAGAATTTTTGACTAAAAGTTTATTTTTTTGGGGCTATGTGGTTAGTGCAGATGTCATTCATGTGGATGAAGAGAAGGCACGGGAAATTCGTTTGTGGACAACACCCAAAATAGTTGGTGGTGTGTGGCGTTTTCATGGCCTAACGACATTCTATTGCCAATTTATTCACAATTTCAGTGTAATTATAGTTCCAATTACTGAATGCTTGAAGAAAGGAAAGTTTAATTGGGATGAAGAGGTAGAAACGAGCTTCTCCTTGATTAAAAAGAAGTTATGCGTCCCTCTAGTTTTGGCCTTGCCTACCTTTGAAAAGATTTTTGAGGTGGAGTGCTGATGCGAGTGGAGTTCGCATTGGGGTAGTCTTGTCTCAAGAGAAATGACCAGTGACATTCTTTAACTAGAAGCTAAATAAGACTTGCCAAAAGTGAAATACCTATAATCAAGAATTCTATACAGTTGTTAGAGCTTTGAGGCATTAAGAGCATTATCTTGTGCAACGAGAGTTTATGTTTTGCATAGATCAACAAAACTTGAATTACATCAAAAGCCAGAAGCACTTGAATAAGATGCATATGAAATAATCCACATTCTTTCAAAAGTTTCCTTTTGTCATCAAACACAAATCTGATATCTTAAATCGAGTTGTAGATGCTTTAAGTAGAAGGGCTAATCTTCTTATTACATTAGCTCAATAGGTTGTGGGATTTGAGTTCCTATTGGAATTGTATGAAAAAGATAGACACCTCAAGAAAATTTAGACCAAATTAAATGCAAGGAGTCTCAAGTTGTTGCAAGTTTCTATGTGTATGAGGGGTACTAATTTAAAAGCAACCATTTATGCATTCCTCAAACATCACTACGAGAGAAACTTATTTGTGATCTACACAATAGTGGATTAAGTAGACATATAGGTAGAGATAAGATAACAACAAGTGTGGAGGAGCGATATTTTTGGCCACAAGTCAAGAGGGACGTTGGTAATTATGTTTGAAAGTCCTCCTTTACCAGTTCCTAATTCTGTTTGGGAAGATTTTTCTATGGACTTTGTGTTTGGACTACCTCGAACACGAGGGGTAGATTTTGCTTTTGTAGATACTGACAAGTTGTCTAAGATGGTGCACTTCATTCCATGCCAAAATACCTCTCATACTTCACACATTGTATGGTTGTTCTCTCGAGGGATTGTGAGACTCCATGGAGTTCCATAGTCCATTACTTCAAATCGAGACACAAAGTTCCTTAGCCACTTTTAAATTACTTTATGGTCGATGTTTGACACTTCTTTGAAATACAATACTACATCAAATCCCTAAACTGATGGCTAGACTAAGGTGATGAACATATCGTTAGGCAACCTAGTTCGTAGTATTTGAGGAGATAGACCCAAGTAGTGGGATCATGGCTTGCCACAAGTTGAGTTTTCATATAACATTGTTGTTCATAGTGCTATAGGAAAATCAATTTTTGCAGTTGTCTACATCACTCTGCCAAAGCATACAGTTGATTTGGTGCGATTGCCTAAGGGCCATGGTGCGAGTGTTGCGAATGAGAATATGGCAAAATAAGCCCAAGTAGTGCATGCTGAGGTGAAACAAAAAATGGAAAAACTAATGCCAGATGAAAGAAAAGTGCAGATAAGCATAGGTGAGCCAAAGTGGTCAAAGAATGAGATTTTGTTATGGTTTTCTTGCGGAAAGAGAGGTTTCCGATTGGGAGCTACAACAAGCAGAAGCAAAAGAAATATGGACCGTATAAGATTGTTCACAAAATCAATGATAATCCTTATATTATTGATTTTCTAGAAGACATGGGTATTTTGAAGACTTTCAATGTTGTTGATCTTTACGAGTACCATGAAGAAGACCTCTTTATCCGAATTATAACTCAAGGTCGAGTTGTCTTCAAATGGATGTGATTGGTGTAGAACAAATGACCTTTGATTTCATGGATAAATGGGAACATTCCAAGGCCCGTTTGAAGTAAAGTCGTGCATGGGTCAACAATGACCTGAATGTGTCCTAACACAACCTAAAAATTGGACATTGTGTCATTTTTTACCCAATTTTGATCTGTCAATTTTGACCTGTTTCCTTGTATTTATTCGATTTCCTGATTGCGTTTCGATTAGTACTAGCAATTGCTTATTCTACAAGTACAAGGAATTGGAAGTTTCCTAATTATACTAGTAGAAGGATTTGGTAGAATAGTAGGATTAATAGTTTTAGCTCTATAAATATAATGTATTAGACCTTTTATTATTCAGCTTATCAATAATATTTTAATTTCAAAATTTGAGAGTTTTCTCTTTTTAGTTGAGGAGTCCCCTTATTTCGTAGTTATTAAGAAATTCAACGTATTTGATTTTCTTTCACTTTTTCGTGGTACGTTACTATTGCTACAACTATAATTTCACAAAGTTTGATTTAAAAAATGTGTTATAATTTAAAAATTGGTTAATTTTCCGTTAGTTTGAATACTGTTTTTTGGGTGTTCTACAAATACATCACTTTAGTTAATTGGTTTACCACAATCGTTATAACCAATTAATGCAGTTGAGTCAACAAAAAAAAAAATCAAAATAAATACCATAAAATTCTGGAGTTAGATTGTTTAAAAGGCTACCTTGTTTTGTCATTATGAAAAGATACTAGTATTGCAAAAAAATTTCTTTGTGTGCCTACTATATATCTATTATATATTGCTAGTTAAAACATATCATAATTCTTTTAGCTTTTCCTAAGGTAGTGTTGAAAAAAACAATTTTATTTTAATAAAAAGTTTTACCTAAAAAAACCAGTTTTCAAATCCACTGTTTTGAAAAACGTATCGTGTAAAATCAATTTATATAAATTGTGTGTTTAAACAATTTCTTGATATAAATTTCATGTTATTTTTTATTTTTTTTATAAATATCAAAATTAAAAACAAAAACAACAACAGTTCTGCTCAAAACAATTTTTGTTTGGGGTTATTCTTTTGCTATAAGGACATATTTGAAAAAGATGAAAATCAATTTTTTAAAGTATAAATAAATTGATTTCAAAATTTTTAAGTATTTAAAAAAACTAAATAATTTAGTAAGATTAATTCTTATTTAATTCAATTTAAAAATCCCCCACTCTGGGAGGTGTGGCTACTAAGAGAGAGAGAGAGAGAGAACCGCTGGTATGGGAATTAGAATTTGTGCCCATGTTTGTTGTTGAAATGAAAAATGTTTTATATTTTATCATATTTATAACTTAGATGTAACTCATTCTTTTATCAGGTATGGGGCTCCACTAGGCACAAAAATGATGAGTGTCACTTCAAATAAAAGAATATGTTATAGATGAATTAAATGTAAAGGACATAAAATATAGAGGAGGAATGAAATTGCTTTCACATTTTTAGTGAATCTCTCGAATCGGTGACTTATCCTGAACAGGGTTTGTCACTGACACCTTTGGGGTGGGTCAAGATTAGCCGCCGAAAAGTCAGCAAAATGTGGACCCAACCTTGTCTTTATTATGTGAATTAAGACAATTGTCCTATATAAAAACAAGAACAGTTGTGAATGGCGCAGGCCTGCGTCTTGACTCTTCAACTAATGCTCAATGTTAAAAAAAAACTAAAACCTATAGAAACAAGGATTCTACTCTCTTTCGTGCAGGAAGAAATTTATGAAATTTTTGCCCCTAAAATCGAGATACAGTCAGAAGATTTGGTCACCAGTTTTAGACTGGAAGAGAAAAGGTTTGACATGAAGTTCCGTAGAGCCTAGATTTTTTTTTTTTTATTAACTTTGAAGTGTAAAAACCTTTAAATGGTTCTTGTATTAGAGTAGGGAGATCAAGGTTTCACGTAACCCAAATTCGAAGTTCGATGCATACACATAAACATACTTGGGTTGAATTTTCTCTTCCTCATCATTATACTAAAAAGGTAGAGTAACAAAAGATGCCCTCCACTTATTCTCATGAGCTGCTGCATAGAATTAAGTAAATGCTTGTTGTAGCACATAAGTCGGTGTTACACAAATACTATTTTTGAAAGAAATTTCTTTTGCAATAAATGAATTATTGTGTATTATATTTAAGGAAATATCACCAACATATCATTATGGATAGAGATTTTAGTTTAAAAGTTTATTTATAAAGTATTTCTCATAAGACAATTGTAATTTTTTTTAATATATATGCCACCTTACTCACAACTTAGATAGCTAATAGACTAACAAAGGATCACTCTAAACCATTCAAGAAGGGGAAAAAAAAAAAAGAAAATCATTCACACCTCATTTTCTAAATTTAACTTTCTTAGAAAATTTTAGTGTCTATACATTGTTGCAGCAAATATATATATATATATATATATATATATTATAGGTATCCAATCAACATCAATACAACCCAAAGTCAGGATTGATAAATGATATCTAATCCAATGTAGTGCAATCATAAGTCAAACTATTCTTTAGTCCTTGAATTTAGCACTCGTCGAAAATAAGCCTAAAGTATTGGTCGAGCTAGTCTTAGTTCTTAAACTTTGCAGTATTCCATCAGGATCTGGTCAAGCCACCCTCAGGTTCCTAGACCTGATTGACTTTCTTAAGCGAAAGTTCCCTTCGAGGAACTCTTTGCTCTACCCCTATAGGGATGCCTTAAGGTTTGGGGCAAGCCTTCGGGAGATTCTCTAAGTTCGGCATGCGACTATAGTATTGAAATGTATTATAGACCCACTATTCGGGATACTCAAGATTTTGTGGCTTGGAGGTTAAAATACGAGGAACTCCCAAAGTGTTCATCGCGTGACTTATGTGTAGGAATGCCCAAGGTCCTTCTAGAAAAAGAGTTTCACCTAGATTCTATGATCCTTCTATTACTTTCCACCTCATAACCACCTCCTATTTTGGATCGTAGCACCCATGTGGAAAGTTCGTTATGGGTGACGTCATACCCTAACAAACTCACGTGCTAGGACAACTATAAATAACCCACTTACATCACTGTAAACGGTAATGACCACTATCACATTCTCTGTGTGAATAGTACAATCCATGTTCCTTCAAGTAAACCCTAGATCTAGAGAGCACACAGAACCATGGTTAAGGTCACTAGCTATACATCATAGTCGATCGAAACTTGTTTTGGCCCTTGCTTTCACATAGTTTCTCTCGACCAGATTGTTCATATTTTTCCCTTTTTACCACTTCACTCTGGTATTCATGATTGTTTGACAACAAATACTCAACCCCTCACATTCTCTCCCTCTTTATTTGGATATGATCAATTACTTATTGGATCAATCCTCTTTACAAACATTTTGGCTACTCCACTAAGGAGTGAGATCTTTTGAAAATGGCCTCTCAACCAAGGAATGGTGCTAATCCAGGGGAATTACTTGAAGGAGGGACTGGATCCTCTGAAGCCATACATACTGTGCACCCTGATGTTTAAAAGCCTCAACCCCAAGTCCCGATTCCCACCCAAACTCTAACAGATATGCTTAATTCCATAACTGACTCAGAAGAAATCAACAATTCATGTTTAAGACTTTATTCAGCCAAAGAACTTTTTCACATACCCATGCCTCACAAAATCAAGCTGCTAATCATTCGACCTCTTTTGCTCCAACCACGCATGTGGTGCAAATGGTAACTGCAGCACACCAGGCAGTGGTAAGAATCTTGAAATCTATCCTGACCATCCAAAGAGTCATTCCAATAGGAATTGAGAATAGGGAAACACCTAAGGGACCATCCACTGTGTTACCTCAATCAATTCTTGCCTTAGTTACCCCTATACCAATCATTCCTAATACAATTGTAAAACAATTTGTCCAACTCACTAGAAGAGATGTTTATAGGGAAATCCAAACCCTCATATTATAACAAAAGTAAAATCTACCATCAACTGACTTTTCTCCTCTCTACTCACTTGAAGTCTCTTTGCTATCATACCCAGAAGGTTACCACCCTCCCATATTTTCCAATTTCGATGGAAAGAAGAGCAATTCTAGCGAACATGTCCATCGAGTCTTAGAATCACTTAACCATTTTGGTAACGACCCAAATTTAAGGATCAAATAGTTTTCAAAAACCCTTACTAGTCAGGTTTATACTTGGTACCTAGGCCTCCCACCAAACTCTGTTCCAACTTGGCAAGAAATGGTCTACAAATTCCACACCAAATTCTTCCATGTTGAGGAAAGAATCACCCGACTAGATCTGGCTAAATTTAATTAGAAACCAACAGAGCTTTTATGTGATTTTGTAATGAAATTTTGAGACAAGGCTTTAGATTGTTATAAAACAGTAACCAAGAAAGAGTTGGTAAAACTCTACATCAATGGAATGTTGTCCAATATAAAGTGGGCTTAGTCAATTTGGAACTTGAAACATTCTCCTGACTAGTAGAATTAGTTCAACTGACAGCCAATGCATTGGAAGTTAATGATGTTACTAAAGCATTAGCAAGAGGATTCTATCGAGGGCCCTTTGCCTTGGCTGTTGAAGAAGCGGGGACAACCACTAAAAAGATGTGCAGAAACCCTCCCCTTGAATTCCCATGTGAAATAAAAGAGGTTCGCACACTCTTCAAAAAATGGATCAAGGACAAGCAAATCAATTTCCCAATTCTAAAGAAGAAACCTTCATTTCAAGACAAGCAAAGTCCGAGTTACTGTCCGTATCATCAAACAACCTCTTGCCCTCTGAAGGATTGTTAGACCATGAGAAAGATCTTCCAAGAAAGGCTTAAGGTAAACCAAATTCAGCTAGTAAATTCTGCAGTCAAGGAGAACCTATTCCCGATATACGCTAATAGGAAAAATAAGGCAACTGTCCAAATGGTATCCTTTTACGAAGACATGGATGATGAAAATGGAATGGGCTATATCTTGGGAGAATCCAGTTACCAAGTGGTTGCTATCTTTGATAGAAAAGTATACAAACTGAAAGAAACTATGAAGTTTCATTGGTTTTTTGATCAAATAGGTTTTAGTGAAAAATCTCGAGTAGAAGCCACAAAAGCTGTTATGGAAATAACTACTGACAATGGAGAAAGTTGCACAGCAATTAATGGATCCCTCTGACAAGCACTTAAGGATTCCACTACCACCATTACCTTTTCAGAAGAAAACAAGGTTATGCTCCATAGCCACAATAGACCCATCTAAGTTTCAATCATCATCAATGGAGTAAAATTTCCTTGTGGATTTCTCGATGGAGGGGCATCAATTAATATAATGCCACTGAATGTTTTTCATACTTTAGGACTAACAGAGCAAGAGTTGAACGGTTAGTCAGTTTCTATTACTGGATTTGGAAGCCAAATGCAACAAAACTTAGGCTGTATCACCACATGCTTAGAAGTCGGGTGGATCAAATGTCACAGTAGATTCCACATAATTGAAGTAGACACCACTTACCATGTATTACTGGGAAGAACTTGGCTACATCAGTCTGCCATGATCCCCTCGACGTATCACCAATGCGCCAATGGAATTCACAACCATAAAGTGGTTACTATTAGAGGATGCGCTCGTCCCTTTGCCAAAAGTGAGGCTCATTACACCAATGCAATCTTCTACATAGAATGTGCAGATGAAGAGGTTTCATTTTCCAAAACAATATACTCCACCCCACTTCCCAAATAGGAAGATGCTCGAAATGAAATCTTTCAAAGAACCATGGAAAGAAAAAGAAAAAGAAAAAGAAAAGGGAAAGGAAGAGGTGGAGTTCAATGAGTTTGTATGCCCGATAGGAACATAGTTTATCGATTGTGACTATTACAGGAGGTCTTCCTTACCTAAAAATGAAGCCTTCATGGTGCAATGTTGTGCCACAGAAATAAAGCCAATCATGGTCGAGGAACCCAAGAAGGCTCCCGAATGCTTTCAAGATGGTCCAAGGCCTCAATATCAAAAACTTAAAGAAATAAAATTTTTCTTTGAAGAAGAAGTTCATCGACCTTTGATGAGAATGAAAAATGTCATCTTTTCTCCCTTAATGTTTAGTATTTTATACTTATTTGATGCCTAAATGTACTCATTATTCTTATATTTTGATTTAGGATACAAATGGAGGCGCTAAGTGCAAAACGAAGCTAATTGGGCGATTTTGGATAGTTTTGACATTTCTTCATAACATGGGCATATCTCTCTCATCCTAGCTCCGATGGAGATGACTCAAGATGTTGTGCAACGCCAAGCAACATCTCTACAACTTTCATGTTTTGCATTTTGAGAGATTCCAGCTGCATCTAGGTCGAAATTGGGCTTGAAGTTGCAGCACCTACACTGCTAACGTCCTTAGCTGCGTGAAATTCTAATGCGCAGGTCCACGCGGTTTTTTTTGGAAGTTTCCAATTCTAATGAACGAAAATTCCAGCTGAAAACACCACTTTTCTAGTTATATTAGGACTTTATTTTAATTTTAATATTTCTCTTAATTAGTTAGATTTAGATATTGTTATTTTTAGGATAATATTTAGAATATCTTTAGGAATTCTAGTAGGCTTCCAAGACTAATTTTAACGTGTAAAAGGAGAGGAGAAAGATCAGATCACATGCCTTTTTCTCTTTCCCCTCTTCTTTAACTTCTCCTTCAAGTTTTCATCATTGCCTTGCGTGGCTAAACTTTTATAATTAGTCGAAGGAAACGGAAGCCTTGAAATCAATAAAACTCTGAGATTTAATTTGTTTTTATTGTTTAATTTATGCTTTGAGTATCGAATGTTCTTTTGTGCTTATTTTCATGATTGTCTCGTTTAATTACGAGGAGGCTTACTAGTTTATTATTCGTTGCAATCTACTGCTAGGTTAGATATCAAATCCGTAATTGTTTGATCCCTCTAATTTGTGAAGCAACTAAGATTTAATGATTTGCTGCATCAGAAATTATTAGATCTTAGGAAGAACATTTGACTAAATTAAATACCACCATTTGTGCTTGTGTTATTTGGCTTCATCAATCTCTCTAATTCTTAAGGCTGTTACTAGATTAAACCTTTAGCACTTGTCTTAGGTTATTTAGTAGTTAGGGTTAATTAGATCGCTTGTTTTATAATTAACAGCGACTAAAGAGAGATAGGAAAATAGTTCCAACAGTGAATATTCAAAGTGTGAATTGATATATACTTGCATCGATGATCAGTTGTAAAATTTCGATGGTGGCTGTTGACTTAGACCAATGTTTGTTCTTTTGATTGATTTCGATACTTTAATTTGAATTGTTCCTTAGTTGTTTTTCTTAAAATTATTTTTGTTATACTCAAACCCCCCTCGTCCTTGTTCACATACATAAAATTAGGCTAGATACTTTCCATGGGAACGATCCCTACTCGCACTATTACATATATTTTTAGAAGTTTAGGTTTTATTTTTTTGGTTGTTTGCAACAGCACACCAAATTTTGGCGCCGTTGTCGAGGAGTGATTCTAGTTGAATTTTGTGCTTCTTGTGATCCTTATTTCGTTCTTGAAATTTTCAGAAAAAAAAAATTAGTGAAGGGTTGCCTCTTTCACGTCCACTAATTTCATTGTCATGGAATTTGATTGAACACTTTGTCTTCGACTTGAGAGTCTCTCCTGCTGCTTATAATAGCTTTTTCTCAGAGGTTCTTTCACATTCTGATTATTTCTTTAGTCTTCCAATGACCTTTATGGAATAATCTGTAGTGGTGACAAGTTTGGCTACAACACCAGCAACCTTTTCTTTACCACCGATTTCCTCGACCCGATATTTTCAGTCAACGTTAACTTCCTCTGCTGTTTATCATCCTATACTTATTATTAGACTTGCTCAATTTTAACCCAAGTAGATTAGTAAGTCACTCTGCTACACGATTTTTCCCCTTTGCAGCCACCCTCAGGACTCAGTATACGGTCTCTCAAATGGCGCAGATGCAAACGGGAAAAGCCATCGCCTTGGAAAATAAGTTTTTTTAGATGAGCTTTGAAGAATAGACCTACTGTTTGGCTTCTGTGTTCCACTGGGTTGTAGACATGTGCCCAACTATTGCATTGTAAACTGCTTACTAATCAAGTGTGCTTGAATATTTCCTCCACGAATCTTGTTGGCTGGTTGTTGATTTATTAGCGTTTGTAGTTCTATATGCACTAAATGGATGGTGTTGGATTTTAATTCTATTTATTTTTTAGTAACAACAGTTCTATTAAAAAAAATATCAAGGTAATTTGTGTTTTACCGTATAATTTTTATTTTAATTTTTTTTATATTTTATTTTTATATTTTATTTTTTATTTTATTTTCATTACTCTAGATTTTTCCTGATTTGTTTATGACTGTAACTCGATCTTCTAATCAAGGTGATTTTTAGTGCAATCCAGAAATAGAGAGAACTTTACGCAGGTTAAGGAGGGAAGCTCGGAGAAATTCTGAAGAGAACGGTCTAACTCTTGATTCCCTATTTGCTAGCGATTTTGATTTAGAAGAGAAGGAAGTCATGGCTGAAAATCGAACTTTGAAAGAGCTTGCCAGGCCCTGATTTGAATCAACAACCCTTATGCATAAAGTTCCCTACTTTAGATGCTACTACTACTTTTGAATTAAAATCTGGACTAATACATCTCTTGCCCACTTTTTATGGCTTCGTAAGTGAAGATCCTCACAAGCATCTAAAGGAGTTTCATGTAATATGCACGAGTATGAGACCTACGGGGGTGAATGAAGAGCTAATTAAATTAAGAGCCTTTCCATTTTTTTTTGAAGGATTCGGCTAAGGATTGGCTTTATTACCTACCATTCGGGAGTATTACCACATGGCATGAGATGAATAGGTTATTTTTGGAGAAATATTTTCCAGCTTCAAGGGTGGCTAACATTCGAAAAGAAATTTGTGGTGTAAGACAGCACAACAGAGAGTCCTTACACGAATACTAGAAACGTTTCAAGAAATTATGTGCAAACTGTCCCCATCATCAAATTAGTGAGCAGCTTCTTATCTAGTATTTTTATAAGGGCATTCTACCCATTGATAGGAGCATGATTGATGTTGTTAGTGGAGGAGCTTTGGTGGATAAAACTCCTAAGGCTACGAGAAATTTGATTGCAAATATGGCAACCAATTCTCAACAATTTGGCACTAGGCTTGACCCTCCATCTAAGCATGTTAATAAGGTAAATATTTTTTTCCTTGAACAACAAATTGCGAGTCTAACTTCTCTTGTTTGTCAAATGGATGTAGGTTATATGCAAATAGAAAAGGCTTGTGGGATTTGTTTGATAGTAGGGCATCCAACCGATATGTGCCTAACTCTTTAAAAGGAGTCCACTGAGAAAGTGAATGCAGCAGGTGGTTTTTCTGGACAACCGCAAAGGAAGTATGATCCCTATTAGAGCATGTATAACCCGGGATGAAGGGATCACCCCAATCTTAGATATGGGGATCCACAAGTAAATCAGCCTGTGACTCAAAACCGCCCAAGTTGCCAGCAATATAAGCAGCCATACCCCCCTAGACAACAACTGGGCCAAACTTCTAATTCTGGTTTTTCTTTAGAAGATATTGTTAAGTCTCTTGCCACTAATACTTTGTAATTTTAACAGG
>CM018032.1:46950000-47007500 GCA_008638375.1 Nyssa sinensis
AGAACTCGAATTACAAATCAAAATTGGAATTTAGAAGTTACTTGACGTAGGCTTTATTAGGGCAATTCAACATCCCTCATGGCTATCCAGTATAGTTCTAGTAAGGAAGGAAATGGGTCAACTAAGAGTTTGCATTGATTTTTGCAATTTAAACAAGGCTTGTCCAAAAGATGACTTCCCATTACCCAATGTCGATACACTAATAGATGCTGCTACAGGGAGCAAATATTTTCCTTCATGGATCATTTTAGTTGGTACAATCAGATTAAGATGGACCCAATAGATGCTGCCAAAACAACTTTTCGAACCCTTATTGGAAAATTTCACTATACCCTAATCCCATTTAGACTCAAAAACATAGGGGCAACCTACCAACGAGCCATGACCTACATCTTCTACGGAATGCTCCACAAAAACTTGGAGTTCTATGTGGATGATATAGTGTCCAAATTTTCTTGGGAAGAAGAGCATCTAGCAGACTTGAGAAAATCCTTTGAAAGATGTGAAAAATTCAAACTCAGGTTGAACTCACTCAAATGTGCCTTTGAGGTTACTGTTGGAAAGTTCCTTGACTGTATAGTGCATAGACATGCCATTGATGTAGACTTAACCAAGGTGGACAGAATAAAGAACATGCTAAGACCCAATTTCCAAAAGTAGTTGAAAAGTTTCTTGGGAAATGTGAATTATCTCAGAAGATTCATCCAGCCCTTGTATAAATAACCAACTTTTCAATACACTACTTAAGCCAAAACTCCCTTCCGATGGACAGAGGAAAACCAATAGGATTTCGAGCACATCAAAAGGATCTTAACCTCACCACAAGCCAAGATAGCCCCACAGCCAGGCAAACCACTCCTGTTATACTTGACAACAACGATGGCCTAGGAAGCAGACGGGCAAGAGAGGCCTATCTATTACATTAGCAGAGTAATCAGAGGGCCAGAAACCTGATATACATCAACAGAATGATACTGTCTGGCATTTGTCTTTGTAATCCAGAAATTCAGGCTCTATCGTTTAGCATATTCCCTACACCTATTGACCAAATGCGGTCCAATTCGCTACCTATTCTCTAAACCCATGCTTCCAAGGAAGTTTTCTCGGTGGCTCTTGTCCTTGGATGAATTTGAGATTAAATATATGGCATCCAAGGCAATTAAAAGTCAAGCATTAGCAGATCTTCTCGCCTAGTTCCCAAGTGGAGAATTCGAGCCATTATTTAATGAGCTCTTAGGAGATGACTTCAATGCCACTCTTTTTGAGTATGTAGAAGGAGTACGGACACTAAGCTTTTATGACTCATCCACATCCACAAGAAGAGGTGTTGAGATCATCCTAACCTTGGGATACTCAAGGTTTTGTGGCTTGGTGGTTAAAATACGAGGAACTGCTAAGGTGTTCCTTGCGTGACTCATGAGCAAAAATGCCTAAGGTCTTTCTAAAAAGAGAGATTCCACCCAGATTTCATGGTCCTTCTATTACTTTCCACCTCATAACCACCTCTTATTTTGGACCGTAGCATCCATGTGGGAAGTTTGTTATAGGTGACGTCATATCCTAACAAACTCACGTGCTAGTACTGCTATAAATAGCCCACTTACATCATTGTAAATAGTAACGACCACTATCACATTCTTTGTGTGAATCATACAATCCTTGTTCCTTCAAGTATACCCTAGATCTAAAGAAAATATAGAACCATGGTTAAGGTGATTTCCAATACATCATAGTCGATCGAAACTTGTTTTGCCCCTATTTTCACGGAATCTCTCTCGACTAGATTGCTCATATTTTCCCATCTTTTCCACTTCACTTTGGTATTCATGACTATTTGACGAGGAATACTCACTCTCTCTCATTCTCTCTTTGGATCTGATTAATTACTTACTAGATAGATCCTCTCTCTCTCTCTCTCTATATATATATATATATATATTCAAGAGTGTACTAGACCCACTAGATTTTTAATAACTTTAAGTTTTTGTTAGAATTCAAATTGGGTTTGTCTCGAATCCATAATCCGCTATGCATTCAATCATGCCACAAACCTTACTAACCCTATTATTGATGAAGAAATCAGAAGTGCAATGTTCTCCTTGAAAGGCACTAAAACCCTTGGCCCTGATGGTTATAATGCATCATTTTTCTAAAGTAATTGAGTCATTGTGGACTATAATGTTATAGCAACCATTTAGTCTTTCTTCCATATAGTTACCTTTTTGAAAGAATGGAATGCCACTTCGATTGCTTTAGTTCCCCAAAACCTTAAATCCTAGTAAAATGACTGATTTTAGACCAATCTCATGTTGTTCTACTATATACAAATGCATTTCCAAAGTGATTGCCTCTAAAATCAAAATATTTTTGTCTCACCTTATTAGTGCCAACCAATTTGCGTTTGTTGTAGGAAAACCCATCACTAATAGCATCCTCATCGTGTAAGAAGTGTTAAAGGGCTACATTAGAGCTCATAATTATTCCAACCTAGCTGTTAAGGTTGATATAAGAAAGGATTTTGACTTTGTCTCTTGGAAGTTCCTTCATAAAATGTTTATAACAGTCAAATTTTTTCCTACCTTGGTCATCAACTGGATAATGGAATGTGTGTCTTCCTGCACTTTTTCACTAAGTAAAAATGTAAACCTTGAGGGTTTTTTTTTTTTTTTTCTAGTAGCAGGGGTTTAAGACAAAGGGACCTTATGTCCCCCTATCTCTTCATTCTCATCTTGGAAGGCTTATGGTATCTTTTGATTAGAATATCAACCATTTAGATTTTTCCTTCCACCCGAAGTGCCTTAACCCTCCAACCACTCATCTTTGTTTTACTGATGATTTGTTCATCCTGAGTTAAGATTCTATCCCTCAACTTAAGTCATAAAACAAACCCTTCATGGGTTTTACATTTATTCAGGCCCTCAAACTAACCTTGAGAAATGTAAACTCTTTATGTTTGGCATTAACTCTTCTATTAAAACCAACATTCTTTCATGCCTTGAAATCGAGGAAGGAAATTTCCCAGTTAAATACCTTGGTGTTCCTTTTATAACCTCTAAGTTGACCCTAAAGGATTGCCAACCTCTTATTGATAGATTCATCTCTAGAATTAAATCTTAGACGTCAAAACTCATCTCTTATGCAGGCAAACTTCAACTAATATCATCAATTCTTAATAGCTGCAACTTTATTGCTTTAATATATTCATCATCTCAAGAGGCCCTTAAAAGCATAGAGAAAATTTTGAAGAAATTTCTTTGGTCGGGTCTTGAACTCAAGCCATATGTTGCTAAGGTTAAATGGTCAACTATTTGCGCTCATAAATTTGTGGGTGGCCTGGGATTAAGAAAGCTCAAAACATTGGACAAAGCTATAAATATGAAGTTCTTATGGAGACTTTGTACTGACAAAAATAGCCTATGGATCAAGAAGGTCCATTCAATTTTTTTTTACAAACGAAAAAGTTTGTGGGAAATTCAGACTCCAAAGGATAGATCTTAGTGTTAAAAGAAGATTTTTTGTCTTAGATCTACATTTAGGCCTTTTATTCTTTTAGTTATTGGCAATGGTAAGTCTATTTTTCTACAACATGATAAATGGCATACCTATTAGCCATAAAGGTTTTCAACCAAGGAGATCTCAATAATTTTGATGATAATAAAGCATTATCCATGTGGACTAATGTCTTATCTAGTGAAAATGAAAATAGTTCATTTAGGCCAAAAAAGATTATTGACTAAGAAATGAAAAAACTCATCAAGTTTAAGGACTTCACTCAAAGCATAAGCTTCAAAGCCGAAATCCAATCAAACGGAATGCTATCATGATGATCTAAGAAAATAGACACACTCTAGTCCAAGGAATCAAGACAAGTCAAGGGAAGACCTTTTATTTTCCTTAGTTTGGGTTTTGAGTGATTTAGGATTAGATTGAACATTATGCATGAGCTCTTACTATTTAAAATGATAAACTTAAACCAATTCTAAAATTATTTTTCAGAATAACAAATTGATATAATTCAAGTTTCGAAAAATCAAACGGTTTTGAAAATGGAACACTGTGAAAAATAAGCACGAAAGCCAATTCTTTCAAAACCAATTGACTAGTTCCAAGAACTAGTCAACTGATTCTTACACCTTATTTTTATACTAACAAAACCAATCGACTAATTCCTATAACCAGTTGACTGAGTGACCATTTCAAGTATACAGACTGAACTCATTATCCAAAATAGTTAACCTAATTGAAGATTCCATTGACTAAATTTTAAAGGCAAAAACATTGTATATCAGAACTAGTAGACTGATTGTAAGAACTAGTTAACTGATTGTTCTTAAATACACGAACCTCAAACTCTCTAGACAAATCAGCTAAGCTGATCAGTCAACTAGACCTTGATCTAGTCAATTGATTGGTGATTTCAATCCACTGATTTTGTCAATCTGACAATAAAAAATTCAAAGTTTTAACAGATGAAAAGGGGAGAACGACTCTATTTTGAAATCCAATAGCAATATTCATTTGAGGGCTAAAGATAAAGGATCTCTAAAGCATTTTTAGTTATCCCTTTACAAGCTTATACTTCTATATCTTTATTCTTGACTTTAGATCTAAGCATTGAAAATCAAGATCTAAAATTTTTACTTATCTTAAGTACTTTGAGCTTATATTAGATCAATCTATAGAGAGTCCACATAATACCTATATACCTAGTTTCACTTGTTACAACAATATAAGTCATATCTCTAATAATCTCTACCTTGGGAAAATATTAACCCTTAGAAAGAGTCAACAAGTTCTTGTGCCTCCACCTTGGATCAATAGGTTGGGGATGTCTTCTTTCAACATATAGAAACATTGAACAAGTCCAAGCAGTGCTTGAACTTGGCTGTAGGAATTGGCTTTGTCAACATATCAGTTGCATTCTCTGAAGTCTGAATTTTCTCAAGTATCACTTCACTTGTAGCAATAAGCTCTCTTATTATGTGAAACCCTACATCTATATGTTTTGTTCTGGTATGGTAGACGTGATGCTTTGCCAAGTATATGGCACTCTGGCTGTCATAATACAACTGAACTACACCTTGGTTTAAACCAAGCTCTTTAACTAGCCTCTTTAACCAGCAGCTTCAGCTACTTTTCATGTACTCAGATTCTATAATAGACATCGCTACTAAGGATTGTAGCATAGATTTCCAACAAATAGGTCTACTTCCCAATATGTAAACATAACCTGTAGTAGATATTCTGTCTTCCAAATCTCCCTAATAATCTGCATCTACAAAACCCATAGATGAAGCACGTCATTGTTGCCTTGTAGACACAATTCCATAGTCAGTTGTGCCTCTCAAGTATTTGAATACCTATTTGACTGCCTTTTAATGTTCTCTTCTTGGATTTGCCATCTATTTGATGATTGTGTTAACTGTATATGCCAAATAATACCTGGTACAAACCATTGCATACATCAAACATCCTACTACGCTAGCATATGGCACCTTTGACATGTCTTCTATTTCTTCCATTGACTTTAGGCATTAGTTAGAAGATAATCTGAAATGTTTCGCCAATGGTGTACTTATTGGTTTCGCATTTTCTATACTAAACTGTTCAAGCATCTTCTTGACATACTTTTTCTAAGACATCCATAGTTTGCCTACCTCCCCGTACCTGTGAATCTCCATACTAAGAATCTTTTTGGTAGCACCCAAGTTTTTCATATCAAACTCCTTAAGTAACTAGGATTTCAACCTGTCAACCTCACACATACTCTTAGTAGCAATAAGCATATCATTGACATAAAGCAACAGAAAAATATAAGAACTATTTGTAAGAGCCTTAACATAAATATAACATTCATACTCACAACCCGTCTAGCCAATCTAAATCCTATAGGAGTCAAACCTTTTGTAACATGTCGTGGAGATTGCTTTAGCCCATAAAGTGACTTATTCAATATATAGACAAGATGCTCTACCTCAGGTTTCTTGAACCTTTTTAGTTGTTCAATGTAATTATGTTCCTCCCAATCACCATGAAGGAAAGATATCTTTACATCCAACTGCTCCAATTCTCGATCAAGATAAGCTACCAAAGCCAACATTACTCTGATAGAGATTCCTAACAACTAGAGAAAATACTTTATCATAGTCAATTCATTTCTTCTGAGAGTATCCCTTTGCTACCAGGTGGGCCTTGAATCTTACTTCTTTATTTATAGATGTATCTTCTTTCTTTTTGAACACCCACTTACAACCTATTGGTTTCTTTTCCTTGGAAAGTTGAACCAACTCCCAAGTCTTGTTCTTGTGCAATGATTTCATTTCCTCCACCATAGCCTCGGTCCATCTACTCTTCTGAGAACTACTAATAGCTTCCTAAAATGTAGAAGGATCCCCGCAACTAGTAACCAAAGCATAAGAGGACAAGATCTTCAAAACCATATATGACTAGTGGCTTCATTTTCTGTTTAAGTCTGTTTGAAACTGTAATATGATATTCTTGGTCATTAGAACTGGATTCCCATTCTGACTAGATATTTGATTCTTTTAGCTCTACTAGTACCATTGATTTCTAGTTGTCATTCTTTTCAAATTCCTTATTTCCTTCTTCCCTAAAAGCCTTCAACATGGACTTTTCATCAAACACCACATCTCTACTGATTACCACATTTTTAGTCTCTAGGATCCCAAAGCGTGTACCTCTTTACCCCTTTCTCATACCGAGAAAAATGCATGCTTTTATTTCGGATCAAGTTTTGACCTTTCTTCGTTGGATATATGAACATAAGCAGGACATCTGAATGCCCTCATCATAGAGTAATTTACCTCTTTCCTTGTCCATACTTTCTTTGTGAATTTTTCACCAAGTCTAACTCTAAGTGTTTTGTTGATGACGTAACAAGCCATATTTACTGCCTTAGCGTATAAGAACATAGGAAGCCCACATTTAATGTCATGTACCTTCCTCTTTCAGTAATTGTTTAATTCAACCTCTTAGATGTACCATTCTGTTGAGGTGTCTTCCGCACTATGGAATGTCTCTTGATGTCTTGTTATTCGCAGAACATCAAGAATCCAGTACCCTTGTATTCTATGCCATTATCTATTTTAAAACATTTGATCTTTCTCCTAGTTTAGTTTTCCACTTCAGCCTTCCATATTCTAAACTTTGAAAAAGTTTCATATTTTCACTTCATAAAGTAAACCCAAGCCTTTCTGGAGAAGTCATTAATTAAGCTCACAAAATTCAGAGATCCCCCTCTTGAAGCATCTCTCACAAGCCCGCAAACATTTGAACGAACATAATCTAAAATTCCTTATGTCTTATGAGTGGCAGTTTTGAACTTCATCCTGCACTATTTTCTCATAACATAATATTTGTAGAAGTTTAGTTTACAGGACTTGACCGCTTTTAGCAGTTTTTCTGTGTAGTTCCATCATACCACTCTCACTAATATGCCCTAACTACATATGCCACAAGAATGTATCATCGTCCTTACCTTCAAATGATGTAGTTGCGGTAACTCCACCTACAATTGTGCTACCCAACAACTTAAAAATATTATCAGTAGCTTTCTGACCTTTCATGAATACCATGACACCTTAGTTACCTTTATTACTCCACCCTCAGACTTATAGTTGTAACCATTTGAGTCTAGGGTACCCAATGAAATTAAGTTTTTCTTTAAATCTGGTATATGTATAACATTTTCTAATGTTCTTACCACACTTTTAAACATTTTAATCTTGATTGTTCTTATTCTAGTGATTTCACAAGATGCATCATTAACTATAAAAATAGAACCAGATTTTACTGATCTGTAGGTGTCAAACCAAACCTTATTAGGAGACATACGATAGGAGCATGCAGAGTCTAGAATCCATGAATCTGTCAGAACCTGATGAGACTAAAAGCATATCATCATCCTCACCATCTGAATCTACTTTCGCTATATTGGCAAAATTTGAGGGTCCTTCATTCTGATTTCCCTTTTTCTTTTCATGCTCCTTCATTTTTTCATCTATGGATAATCTCACTTTATATGCCCAATGTCTTCATATTTATAGCACAGGACATTCTTGTTCTTCAACTTTGATCAACTATTTCTGTTATCCGACCTGTCACTTTTCATTTTCCTTCCATGATCATGATTGCCCTTCGCTACAAGCCCTTGATCAGAAAACTCAGTTGTATTTTGTCTTCTCTGATTGTATGCCAACATATTTGCCATAACTTCCTCTGTTTCTAGAGTTTCTTTCCCCCAAAGGAGAGTTGTAACCAAATGTTCATAGGAGAAAATAAATGTAAGCTTTCAGCTTTAGTATGTTTCAAATTGAATCTTGTTAAAGTCCCTTTTAATGCATGGTGGATTGACTCTGGTGCTACTATTCATGTTTCAAATTCGATGCAGGGATTCCTTTCAACCCAAACCATAAATATAAATGAGAAATTCATCTTCATAAGGAATCGGGTTGAAGCTTCTATTGAGGTCGTAGGAACCTTTCATTTGTTTTTTAGATTCCATTTTGTATTTAAATTTGTTTCAGACACTATATGTACCTTCTATTTCTCACAATTTAGTTTCTTTGTCAAAACTGGATCTTGATGGTTAATCCTTCAAATTTGAAAATTGATGTTTCAATTTATTTAAAGATAATCATTTAATTGGTTCAGATTTGAAAATTGATGTTTCAATTTGTTTAAGGATAATCGTTTCATTGGTTTTGGTGTGTTTTATGATGGTTTGTATAAACTGAAACTTGATAATCATTTTGCAGAGACCCTTTTGACCCTACATCATAATGTTGGAACTAAACATAGCCCAATTAATGATAAATCCTCTATCTTGTGGCATAAAAGACTGGGTTATATATTTAGAGAAAGGTTAGGAAGATTGGTAAGAGATGAAATTCTTTCAAATATTAATTTTTTAGAATTTGGGGTGTGTGTGGATTGCATTAAGGGGAAGGAAACCAGTCACACTAACAAAGGTGCCAAAATAAGTGCAGAGCTTCTTGAGATTGTCCATACCAACATTTGTGAACCTTTTTCCACCTTCAATTTTTGTGGAGAAAATTATTTTATCACCTTTATAGATGAATTTTCACATTATGGTTATGTCTATTTATTACATAACAAATCTTAGGTGATAAATTCCTTTGAAGTGTATATCACTGAGGTTGAAAGACAATTAGAAAAAATGGTAAAATTCAATAGATCGGATAGAAGTGGTGCATATTATGGTAGATTCAATGAATCAAGATAATGCCTTGGTCCTTTTGCCAAATTCCTTGAAAATTACGGTATTTGTGTGCAATACAAAATGCTAAAAACACCATATCAAAATGATATAGCTGAAAGGCATAATCATAAATTAATGGAAATGGTTAGGAGTATGTTAACGAACTCCACATTTGGTCTCAACTGCCAAGAGGCATAAGCGATGACTTTACTATCTTTCATCAATACACAACCCAATCCTTTATGAGAGGCATAGTTGCAGATCATGGACTTTCTTTCTTTAGTGGGAATGGCTAAGATAGGGGTTGTGGTCAGTTTCTCTTTCAGAGTTTGAAAACTTTATTCTCTTTCTTGTCCAAATGAATGGAATGTCTTTCCGGGTTAATTGGGTGAGACGTTTGGCTATTTTGGAAAAATCTTTAACAAACCTACGGTAGTGTTTCGCTAAACCCCTGAAACTTCTAACCTCCGTCACTGTAGTTGGTTGGGTCCAATTAACAATTGCCTCTACTTCTAGGGGTCTACTGATATGCCATCTTTGTTAATTACATGCGCTAAAAATGTGATGTTGTTTAGCCAGAACTCACACTTGGAAAACTTGGCATACAACTTATGCTCTCTAAGTGTCTAGAGTGTTATCCTCAAATGTTTCTCATGTTCTTCTGTACTCCGAGAGTAGATCAGAATATCATCAATGAATACAATCATAAAATCATCCAAATGAGGTTTAAACACTCTATTCATCAAATCCATAAATATTGTAGGGGCATTGGTCGCTCCAAATTGTATAACTACGAATTCATAATGACTATACCGAGTCCTGAAAGCAGTCTTGGGTATGTCTCCCTCTTTCACCTTCAATTGATGATAACCCGATCGCAAGTCGTTCTTCAAAAAAACTTGTGCCCCTTGCAATTGATCAAACAACTCGTTTATTCGAGGTAGCGGGTACTTGTTCTTAACAGTAACCCGATTTAACTCTTGATAATCGATACACAATCTTAATGACCCCTTTCTGTTAGTGCCATCTGATACGGAGTTTTAGAGATAGGTTGTCTCGGGCATTAGATTGATAGAAAACTTGATCTCACGATCAACCATTTTGCTTGGTAGATTGTCGGGGAATACATCCTGGAATTTGCGTACTATAGGAATTTCTCCTATCATGGGAGGTTGGGCTTGAGTATCTATCATACTACACAAGTATCCGTGACAACCCCTTTTTAACAATCTACATGCTCGTATAAAAGAAATTAAGTCTGGCAGAATGCTACACCTCTCCCTCTGTACACGAACTCGAACTATTAAGGTTTTTGAAATGAAACCCACTTGTCATGACAATCGATAGTAGTATGATTAGCGGAAAGCCAATCCATACCTAGTATCACATCAAACCCTCTTATGTCCAATGGAACTAAGTCAACGGTCAGTTGGTGTTTTTCAATCACAATATCACAATTACAATATATTATAATCCCCAATAGCAGTACTCTAGTGGGAATGGAAACAGATAATAGGAAATCCAAGGGTTCATATGTTTTATCAATCTTATGATCAAATTTGGGTGTTATAAATGAATGTGTAGATCCAGAATCAAGGAGTACGTATGCAGGAATACCAAAAATAAGAAGTGTACCTGCGATTACTCTCTTCAATGTTTCCCCTGGTGCCAAAGTAAACACCCTTCCTGTTCATGTTTGGATTTTTTTCCATTTGTTCTGAGTGGGGGCGACAATTGGTTTCCTCCCTACAGTGGTAATAGGAGCTAGTGTCGGAGTAATGGTAGCCTAATCCTTTTGTGGGCATTCTCTGCCCATGTGCCCTTCTTTTCCACACCAATAACATCCCATAGTACCCCATCTGCATTCATTTCGGTGGTAGCTCACTTCCCTTCTGGTTGTTGCTTTTGGGGGCTTCCATATTACGTTTCTTTATGGACCGAGATCCTTGGCCCTTCTTCAAATTTCCCCTAAATCACTTTTTTGGCAACTCACGAGGCATTCCTACCTCATTTAATTCCATTTTAACAAACAAGGCCCTTTGTATGGACTCTTCAAATGTAGGTAATAAGAATGTAGAGACTCGTGTTTGTAAACCTGAGCGTAATCCTCGTTCAAAATTTTTGGCCTTCTTTCTTTCATCACTTACTAGATATGGGGCAAATCTAGATAATCGGACAAACTTTGTGGCATACTTAATTACTGTCATTTCATTTTGTTGGAGCTCCAAAAATTTCCTTTCTTTTTTATTCCTAGCAGTTTCAGGGAAATACATTCCATAGAACATTTCCACAAATTTCTCCCATTCTGTCACAGTTCCATCTCTTATCATCATTAGCCACCACTCTTAGGCCTCTCCTTTTAACATAAAGACGACTAGTTAGACCTTCTAGGGTTCAGTGCAGTTGAGTAATCTAAAAACCTACTCCATAGATCTCACCTTATGGCCAAATAATGCTTATAATATATCAAATCAAAGTTATGACATAGATATATATTTTTGCAAAATTTCAAAATTTAATTCAAAGAATTGGGGAAGATATGACAGTTTGAAATGGACTGTTTTACATCATTCGAAATTCCACTTTTGGCCATCTGACCTTAAAATTTCATAAATCAAAATCGGTTTGGAGTTTACATGTAAAACTAATTTTAACAGAAACTAGACATCTAGAGCTTGAATTTAAACCCAAATTTCACTTGTTTTGGACTTAAATTGATTAAGTTATAGCCCTCCAAAGTTAGACTAGTGTTGCTAGTAGCATCCAGATTAGCTACAGGATTCATTATAATTTCTCTAATCCCACTCAAATCACTTATATATATAACTATATATGCATGAAATTAACTATAAAACTTAAAGGAATTAAAAGAAGAGTGTTCTTACCTTGTTTAGGTGAATTTCCTCCTTTCTTCTCCTTTTTCCTTCTCTCCCTCTTTAAGCTTGCAATTCCACATTCCTTCACACCAATTTCACTTCTTACCTCACTTGGTGTAATTTGCTAAGCTTTCTCATGCATGTATTTATAGCCAAAATTCTCATTGTTGGGAGCATATTTTCCTAGATAAGATTTAATGGTGAAAATGGCTACTATGGTAGGCTTGCCTAATTCACATGAGTTTATTGAAATCTTATGCTCAGAGCTCCTCGCTTGCATATGTCTTCATTCATATATATCTTTGTTGGGAGAATATTTTCTAGACAAGATTTAATGGTGGAAGATAGCTACTATGGTTGATGGGAGTGATTGTTGGAATCTTATGTTCAATGTTTCTCACTAGTGTATATATATTTTTTTGTTTATACATATACATATATATATATATATATCCTTGTTGGGATAATCTTTTCTAGACAATAAGTAATGTTGGTGTCATGGTTTATTTCCTATCTTGGCATACATGTATTATATATGGACATACACACATATATATACATGTATAAACATTTATATGTGTACCTTACAGTTTTTCCTTCTCTCCCATCATGTGTAGGTCACATGGTGGGCAATATTCTATTCTATTTTTTTTATTATTTAATTATCAACTTGATGAATCATTTCTTCTCAAACTATGGTGTTTTCAATCCTAAGTTAAGTTAATTCCACCTGTGGTTAGGTTGCCTAACTTTAGGTCATGATTTTACATATTTACCCCAAAAAGGATTTTCATAACTTCCAATATATCACCAAATTTATCGGGTATAGATATTACCTAATTTCTCGGTTTTGGGTGTTACAATATTTCTATTCGAAAAGTTATGTGCAATTACGAAAGATTTTCTGACTTTGATGGTAATTTTTATTCTAAAGACTTTGATGATTAGATATATAATTTGGATCATTGTCTTGATGATATAAGATTTTTAGAAGAAGAATAATAGTTTTAGGCAGATGATCAACTTATTGGATTAGAAAAAAGGTGATGATTTGATTTACAGAGGCATATACAATTACAATTTTAACAGCGCATTCATTTATGACCAAGAATGATGAAGTTGTTGATAGATAGATTTTTGTCAAAAAACCTATTTATAAATTTTAGAAGATAAATATATATCAACTTAGGATTATGCTAGAATACCAAAATATATTGTTGAAAATTAAAAAAAAAAATCCAAAATATGTTCCCGGCAACAAGGAAAAGGTACAAGAGAAATCTAAAATTGTTAAGGTGACTTTGACAAATAAAATTGCAAACCATTGAAAGAAGTCCACATCCTTGTAAAATAAGGTCAAGTTATTCCATCCTTTAAAGATAATTACAAGGAGTCGAAGGAAAATAGAGTGCAATATATCTCTATTGATGTTGTTGAAATGGTTAGTACGGATGATTAAGAAAGAATATGAATTGATTGAAAATCCTATCTTGCATGAAAAAGAAGAAGAAAAGGAAAGTTCAGAATTGATTGATCAACGGGTTGATCTAGTGGCACCAATAGGTTCAATGAGCTCTTTTATGAAAGAGAATGAGTAAGAAATTTTCATGAAAGTAGTTAAGACTAAAGATGAGAACGAACTTGAAATATTGCAGGATGAATATGAGAGAATTGAAATTGTAATGCTAGATTAAGAAGATAATTTTTTTTGTTTTATTATGAGATCATTATTAACTTCAAAACAAGATCCCAAATTTTCAGGCTAGGCTTGGGCCCAAACATGCGGTTTCCAAAACTAGCCCGAACCCAACCCTTATTATATATATTTTTAGTATAAAAATTATAAACCATTAGATTAATAGTAGAATGCATCTTTACTATTCATTTACATACATATACATCTCCAGTTTTATAACAATTTTTAATACTTCAAAATGATAGATTTTCATGATTATACACATGAATTAATAAAAACAATTTACCAAAAAAATGAATAAAAACAATGACTGTTTAGATTTGAAAAACATTTAGATGTGGTTTAGAATTATGCATTGAAAACTTTGTATTAAAAATTTGAGTTATTTAATAAAGAAAAAATGGGTGATAATGACGTTCTACTGAACTGGGAATCATGAAGATAGTCGAAAATTTTGGAATGAAAATTGTAGTTTTGGGTTTCTTTAGAGTTTCGAAAAAGTTCAAGAAATTGTCTGAAATGTTAATTAAGTTTTATGAATAGTAAGTAATGTATACTTATCAATTATTACAATATAGTGATTACGTGGTACTCTCTCTTTTTTTTTTTTTTCTTTTCTTCTAAATTCTTTGTAGCACACTTCTTGGAAGTTTTTTTCACTTTTTCTCATTTCTCCTTAATTCTCAATTAAAATTAAAATTTAACAAAAAATATTGAGTTGGATACAATTTTCTTTTTTTTTTTCGTTTCCAAAAAACAATTATTCAATTAGAACAAAAAATATTGAGTTTGATACTTTTTTCCATTTTTTTCGTTTGATGCTTTTTTCCCTTTTCATATTGAGTTGGAAACTTCTTTTTTTTTTTCATTTTTTTCAGTTCAAAAAAAAAATTATTCAATTAGATACTTTTTTTTCCTTTTCATACTTTTTTTTTCATTTTTTCGTTTCCAAAAACAAAATTATTCAATTAGATATTTTTTTCCTTTTCATACTTTTTCCTATTTTTTCATTTACAAAATAAAATTATTCAATTAGATATTTTTTGTTCTTTTCATATTTTTTTCTATTTTTTCGTTTCTAAAATGAAATTATTCAATTAGATATTTTTTTTCATTTTCATTGTTTCCCAATTCTCCTCCCCCCAAGTTAGGCTATTGTTTATATCTATCTATATCTATATCTATATTATATATCATTACAATATAGTACCAACGTGGCACTCTTTTTTTCTCTTTAATTCTAAATTCTATGTGGCAAATTTCCTGAAAGCCAGTTTGCATTTTTTCTCATCTATCTTTTATTCTCAATTAAATTTAAAATTAAATAAAAATATATTTAATTCGATACTTTTTTCCATTTCTAAAAAAAAATATTATTCAAAAAAAATATTATTCCGTAAAATACTTTTTTTTCAAATATGTTTTTCCTCTCTTTTTTTTCCAATTTTTTAATGACTATAAAAGAACCTACCTAAATAACTCATTGATTCGAAAAATAAAATTAATCAATTAGATATTTTAAAAAAAATCCAGTTAAATAACCTATCGTTTCCAAATCTATTTTTATTTCCTTCTTTCCCGAGGTGGGTGATCATCACCATCATGCAGCACACACTCTCACACATGTACACGCACATATACCATCAACTGTCAACATTGCCACTACTGAAGATGCCTCGACCCCATGCACTCCCTCCCTCTATCTCCATCTCTCTCACAGCCAGTCGACATCCATCACGACAACCACCACCCTTGCACTTATCCACCACCAACACCCAACTTCCTCACAATCACCCATCGAAAGCATCTTATACATGGTGTTGTTCGGGTCATATTGGCTGTATTTGATCCACGTTGCTTTACTCTATAGCCTTTGTTTTCGCTACCGATCCATTTGGCAACTTTGAATTGGAACTCTCTTATATCACTGCTTCTCCATTGGGTATCCAACGACAAGTTATGTTCTCTCTCTTATTTTCTCATGTAGTTTTAAAAATACGTGAGAAAAGAGATGATCTATGATGCAGAAGGGTATGTTTTTCCATTATAGTCATGGACTCATAGTAGAACATAATGTATAATTTATTACACCATTAATTAATCTTTTTTATCTTTTATTTATTCTTTATAGTCTATGATGTAGAATGCTTGACTAATCCACTTTTATTTTTTTGGTGCCCTTGACTAATTCACTGTCATTAAGTTATTTCAATCTCTCTATCCTTTTCATTAATTTTGTTGGGATGAATTTTTCAATAGTCATTTAGATAGACTATTTCTATCTATGTGACATTACATAAAATTTCTTTTTGTCATGAAATCAAATAAATTTCAAAACATAATGGTCTATTTTCAAAGTTAACTATATGAAAGAATTCATTGACAATCTAAATATATATTGAATACAAAAATAAAAGACAAAAAAAAAAAATTGAAAGATAACAACTAAACAGTGATTATAATGCAATGATATATCATTTTGGAATTGTAATTCATTACATTGTCTTGGATATGTTTTTTAATGCATATGAATAAATTTATTTATCTAAAAAAAAGTTATTAAATGTTAAAATTATTTAATGGGTTTCTATAAAGAGAGTGATCGGGATTACATTAGAATATCATAATTATGAATTTCTTCTATTGAAAGAGTTAACATATAAAGTACTGTAGAATTTTTAATTATTATGTTTCATTAATTTGATGAGTTATAATAAATAATGTGAGAATAAGTTAATATAAGAAAAATAAAAAATCTCAAAAAAATCATATATAATCGTCATACATTAACTTTATTGATATCATATAAAAGTAACGGAATTTTAAGAAATTTAAGATAGTACAATTAAAATTAAAATAAATAATGCTAATACAGAACTAAAAGGAGTTATTTTTTTCTTTTCAAATTGAATTCCACTTCAATGTAATAAATTAAAACATCCTAAGTTCTTAACACGGTACAAAGTGTACCTGACCTCGTGTAACTTATAATATTTATTTATCTCTAATATCTCTCTCAAAGAATGTTTGACTTTGTCACTTTGGATAATGGTCAACTTTAAAATATTTATTTAAAAATAAACATCAATTTATCTTTCTAGAAGAATCTCCCACTCTCTCTCCTCTGATGTCCCAAACCCCAAATTTAATCCTCTCAAACTCCACATTTAAGACAAGAGTGCTATATTGACTTTTAACAATGTAGTTGTTTCATTTATTTTAATACTTTTTGTTTTCTAAGATAAAATATTTCATGGTATCATTATTATTTGATTTTTAAAATTTGATAAAAACAATTAAGTTTCTTTTAGATAATTTTGAGAATATGGACATACAAAGTGAAATTATAAAATTTATTCTAAAGGAGCCCAAATCTTTCTTTTAGGGTTGTTTTAGAGCTTTAATCATTAATACTATGTTTGGATAGAAGGAATTGAAAAGAAAGGAAAGGGAAGACGAAGAAAGGGAAACTTATATTATGTTTGTTTTAAAAAATTAGGAAAGAAAGGGAGGGACCCTCATTTCAACAATTTTGTTATCCCTTTAAAAGTGGGCAGAAATGAGGGAAATGAAAGAAAGATTTAATGAATTTTTAATAATACCAATATTATCCTTAAAATTATAAAAGTCAAAATAAAAATGACATATTTATCCTAAGGCATCCAAAGGGTATAATAATAAAATAATATAAAATTCTGTCATTTCTTTTCTCTCCTTTATCATTCACAAACAAGATGAAAGGATTACATTAGTCTTTTATCTCATTTCCTTTCATTAGTTATCCAAACATAAAGGAGGGATTAGTCTCTCCTCTCCTTGATCTCCTTTCCTTTCCCTCATAACTAATACTTTCCTTTCTTTTCTTTTCTCTCCTACTTATCCAAACGAATTGTAAAATGATAAGCATGTTTCTTGTTTTTTCATCATAATTTAAAGTGCTTTATTCTATTTTTTTATATATTAAATATAAGTTCAGTTTAAATATCCAGACTAACAGAGAAATAAATATATGAGATGTATGCATTACAGCTTATATGTATATGTACTATAGAGAGATAGAGAGAAAACTATTTGGTTTTCATTTAGATCCAAACAAAAGGAGAATAGATATAATTGCATTGGAGAAGTTAAAATCGATCAATTTCCATTGAAATTATTGGTATATTAAAAAAATGCTAGAATTCGTTTTGTAGAAGTTAGACTCGTTGACGTATTTCAATGCTTAGAAAATCCATTTTCTTTTCCTAGGAAACTACAGGACTGAAGAATACAACAGCGAAAAATGACAAAAAAGGTTCGTAGGCACTCCCAAACAAAATTTGGCCTTGAACTAGAAATTAATTTTCATTCACAATTGAAAATTTGTCAGGTTTAAGTCTGAGTTCAACCCGATAGTTGTAATTTTAATTTGGGTTGGGTAGCTTGAGCTCAAAGTCGAGTTTCGACTAGGTTTAATCATAGTTTAACCTGAAGCAATTCATTTAAGTTACACCCCTAAGTGAATCTAACATCATCATCCGTTATTAAGAAGAGTTTACGATAAGAAATTGTGGTGCTCTACTCACTACCAAATTTTACTTTATATGATATAAAATATTATTTACTCTCCCATAATTTATTATCCCTTTTGATTACAATAGCACACTTTTACTATAGTTTTAAATTTCTTAAAACTTTGCAATATATTTTTTTCTTTCATGTATTTATGCCATTGATTTTTATTTATATTATCTTTTTTTTTTTAAGTGAATCAAATAACTTCAATTTTTTATATCATTATTCTCATTACCTTTTTTTTTTATAACAAAAAAAAATTATTGATGAAATGAGAGTAAAGATATAAGCCTCAACATCAACAAAATGAAAGAGAGGGTGAGTGTAAGGGCATCAGACTTGACAAACAATATCTCAACTAGGTTGGCATATTGAAGCCAAAACAGTCATTTGTCGCACAATTAAGATCATTAATTTCAAACACTCAACTTAATTACAGGAAAATTACATGTGCCTTATGCAAAGTATAGCATTTAGACTAAAATGTCATGATTTAATTGTATAAAAGTTAAAGATGAGTCATGTTTTTTCTTAAAATCTCATCCACTCATCAAAGTGTTTTAAATAAATAGAAAAATTAAACATAATTTTTTTTATATTAAAAATACTAGTCAAATAAAAAGACCTCCTTATGAGATTTTGAAGAAGGAGAGAATTTTACTTTCTTGACTTTAAATTATCACATGAACAATACATTTATTTAGAATAAGTAGTTGTTATATTTTTGTTCTAGTGTTCTAATCAGATTTTTTTTTTTAAAAAAAAAAAAATTATTTGAGCACTAATGTTGGTATCTTTTACATGATTAGAACTGCTTTCACGATGTAGAACAAGTGGTAGATCCTTGATAACCCGATACCACTTAAAAAATGAGTAATGTGTGGGTATCTTCTACATTAGAATTGCTCTCATAATGTCGTTATTTTCTATATGCATGAGGGTTACTTATTCAAGGCACCATTTTGCATTCCTCAAACATTATTGCAAAGGAAGCTTATTCGTGATCTACATGACTATGGGTTGAGTAGATACATGGGTAAAGATAAGACAGTGGCGAATGTAGGGGAGCGTTCTTTTTGCCACTAGTCAAAAGGGATGTTGGTAACTTTGTTTGAAGGTGTTCTCGCATCAAGTATCTAAAAGTCTGTCACAAGATTTTTATACTCCTTTGTTCATTCCTAATTCTATTTGGGAAAACTAATTCTATGGACTTTGTGTTGGGACTACCTCGTACCCAATGAGGTGTAGATTCTATTTTTGTAGCTTATTGGTTCTCCAAGATTACACATTTTATTCTATATTGAAAGACTTTGATGCTTCACATATAACACGATTGTTTTTTCGAGAGATTGTTATATTTCATAGAGTTTCACAGTCCATTACTTCAAGTCAACGCACAAATTTCCTTACCATTTTTAGATCACTCTGTGGTGGATGTTTGATATTTCTTTGAAGTACTTGCAATACCATAGCACACTCACAAACTAATGGACAGACTGAGGAGCCGAGTAGCCTTTTATAAAATATTAAATTAAGTTGAGAAAAATACTTTTTAATAATTCCCATAAGTAGTATTAACCTATAGTCAAAATTAACTCATACTTAAGGTCATTTTAATCATTGTAAAATGCATATCTAAACTTAAAAATAATTCTTTAAGGTGTAGTATCTAGATGTATTACATGATACACATCATCACATATCTTGAATTGTACACTTCTTCCAACATTGATGTAATTGCAAAAATTTTTGAGCGTTCATTTCTTGACTTGCAATAGTCCACTTGACTCAACCAGGACTCAACAATTACATGTGTGAAGAATTATAACCTTGCGAAAAAAAATTCTCAAAATAAATTGCCTAATTTTCTTAACACTATTAACAGAGGTATTAGGGTAAGCTCAAGGACGAAAGTATAATTAGGTTAGGCCCGGTTATAACCCATCTCAAATGTGAGAGAAAAATTTCTTTTAAAATTTATTCCTCAATTTGAAAAATAAAAATAATTTTCCTCACATTTTATATATATATATATAAACTCCGCTTGTGGATAGGAAGGGGTATAAGTTGGACAGATTGAACCAGACTTGAGGGCTGACCAAGCTCCACTCGAATTCAAATAATTTACCCATCCTATCCTAAGCCCGACAATTCCAACCCGAGCATTGCCGAATTATAATTCGGGTTCACTCGGATACCCAATGTCCGAAAGACAACTAAAAATGGATACCTTTTATTTTTATATTTTACAGCTTTTATGCTTTACAACTTTCCTATTGGGTTTCAAATAATGAAGTTAAAATACTAATGAGAGAACGAGTCTTTTATAAAAGGGAAGAACCCCTGGTATATGGTATTTTTTGGTTGTGGGATAAACCAAAAGGCCTTCCTGATAGCTCTAACGTGCATGTTGTCTCCTTGAGTCCTTGGCTTTCGGTTACTCTGTCTCAATCACTCTGTACACCAGACGTGGATCAATCAAAGTGCCAAACCATCTACCTCCGAATTTCACTCAAACATTAGCCATGAACGACCGCAAAAAACAACCTGACAAGATCATCTGTATTTTGTCCAGCAAACACGATTGGACTAGACCCAAAAATCTTGAGATGTGTGTGAAAGTCACCGGAAAGAAAGGAAAAGCCCAAATCTTTGAGAGAGTAAACCCAAATTCTTTTCATGATCAGTTTAGAATCTTTAGATGGGAAACATAGATGTGTGTATTGCGTTTGTTCACTGTAGTGAAATAGCTTCATAGAGCATGTTCTAGTAATTTTTCATTGATGGATAAGTGATTGGAGAACATTACCTTGTTAGGCTATCGGTTTAAGAATTTCTCTGTGATGAGTGGTGTGGATCTTATTTCATTATTATTTAGGACATGCATGTTGGATAATGAAATGCAGGCTCTGAAAAATATTCAAAAGAACCATTGCTTTAACATTTGCAGCAAAATAAGAACTGAGATTTTGATTTTTTTTTTTCAAGTTTGATTAGTTGTACGTATATAGAATATATATAATGTCTTCTCACCTAAATCCCACATCGGGCCTTTACCCGGGGTTAGATTATTATATATATACTTAACTCGACAGAAGATACAAGAAAGTGAGGATGGGCTTTTGCTTGAATTCGGTTTCAAATATTTTTGTCCATATGCAAGACCTGAATTTCAGTCGGGTTTACTTATTTTTGTCCGAGGCCATCCCAAAATTTAAAATACTTGGCCCAAGCCCGAATAAATTCCGGGCTGGATTTGAGTTGGCCCATTCGAGTGGGTGCATAGCTAAGGTCCAATAGATTGCCAACAACTACCCTATTCAGAAGAAAAAAGGAGGGTACATAGCTAAGGTCCAATTGACCTCTTATCAACTTCTTCTTTGAATTCTTCCTTCGTCTTTCCCATTCTCCCACTAGACTATGGTTGGTTAAAAATTGTCAGGTAAGTTGGCACATAAATTTTCTTTTTGACAGGTTAGTTGGCATTCTTTGTTTCAATCCTATCATAAAAGGTTTATTTACCTTTTCTTTTGTTTTTTGTTTTCTATTGGAAGGCAACTAAGACATCATTATCAGAAACTCTCTGCTAAAGTTTTTTTTTTTTTTTTAATTTTGGGGTAGAACTGATCCTGAAGTGCTAATGCCATATTAAAAGAATAAAAAGGATAATAATGAAAATTTGGTCCACTGGTCTCTTATTGCAATTCATGAACCACGCCTGGCCCAAAATCAACACTATTTGTCTGACTCTTCCATTTTTCCAATCACAAGGTTTTAATTTAATGGTTTTGTGCTCTTCAATTATCGGTAGTTCTGCTCAAAGAGCTGTAATCTTAGTAGTATTTCATCTCTCTCTCCGTAAGACTGGCATAATTTCAAGTCTCCTACATGACACATATGGTGGTTTTTTAACCATGAGCTAGGTTCAGGATTGGTTGTATACAATTAAAAGTCTAAAGCGATAAAATGATAGTTCTCAATGAGGTCTTTTTTAATATTAATATAATTTTTTAGCTTTTATATATATTATTAATTTTATAATATAACATTTAATTATTTTTCAACAAAGCATAGTTATATATTGAATAAAACTCTAACAATAGAGTTTTTACATTTTCTTATTATCTAAATAAATAGAAATAAAGATTAGACTACAATACGTATAAAATTCTATTAATAGAATAATTTTTTTTTTATGGAGCATTTTTTATAAAATTAAATTTTATTGTGTTTAAACTTCTAATTTGATTTTACAATAAATACATAAAATTTGAGAATTTTTATATAGTTAAACTTTTATTAACTTTATACTTCTAATTTAATTATACTATAGATATATAAAATTTGAAACCTTATGTTTGAGTGGAGCTTAAAATAATTACTTTATTAGCTTTATAGTTGAGCCAACCCTGACTAGGTTTGTCTTTCTCATACTAATATTTACTAGGCTTTCTCGATAACTCTATAGGAATTAGTTTAGCTTTGACTAGAGATTGCAAAAATGTACCTATTCAACCTCTAATATTTACACGGCTTTCTAGATAACTGGGTAGTAATTAGTTTAGCTTTGACTAGAGATTGGAAAAATGTTCCTATTCAACCCATCATATAAGAGAGAAAATAAATGGGATAGGACATGAATGAAAAAGGAGGTTAAAACTTGATACGGCTTCTATAGCTCCAGAGTAGGGATGGAGTTTTGGCATCTTATCCTCTCCAATTTATATATTTAAATTATATAAATAAATTTTTAATAATCCTATATTTCTTTAAATACTTTCAGATATATAGATCTTGATATATGTAGATATAGATGTGTATATATATATATTATGTATGTATATAATTTGTATATATGTATATTGAAACTGGCATGTGTAATAATATTAATTAATTAGTTTTATTTTTTTAAAATAATTAAATTAAATTTTACACTGGAGAGGGACCGAACGAGATTTGGGGAGATGGTAAGTATATAAGTAATAGGGTGGAATATGCATAGGAAAAAAAGAGAGTAATGCTATGCTGACATAATAATTCTATCAAAAATGTTTACACAGTTGATGTGACAGTATTGTATTAGTTTTATATCACATCATCACATCATGATGTGATGTAAAACTAATACAATACTGTCACATCAGTTGTGATGTAAAATTAATACAATACTGTCATATCAGTTGTGTAAACATTTTTAGTAAAAGTTTCAATTAAGTATAACATTATTAAAAACTTTCTTTAAACCGGACGGAAATATAGAAGGAGTTTCTGCTCCGAACTCTATACAATTTCAACATTTGAAACACAGGCATAAAAATAAATTAAAAAGAAAAGAAAGAAGAAGGTTAGGATTTGAGAAATAATGAAATATAGAGGTGGAGTGAATTGTCGGGAATATGCTTCATTGGATACTCTTGGCCAGATATTTCTTCCCTGCAAAATTTTCCTTTTCTTCAGTGTCCCAACAACGACTAGTTGAATGACCAAAAGTGAGGATGAGCGAAAGTGAAAAGTTCAGAATGGCCACTAAATTGGAAACATGGCATGTCGCTCTCACTGACTGCTTTTTGCATTCTTTTCCGTCTTATTGACTCAAAAGTCATGCCCATATAATTATCTTGATAGAGTTACATATCATGTAAAAGCTGATTCGGTTTCAAATAGGATAACCATTGCGTCGGTGGATATCACAATCACACAATAAAACATTTTGCTCTGTTCTTGTTTTGTTTTTTGTTTTTTGTTTTTTGTTTTTGATAAATTATACTAATCTTTTTTATTTTACTTAACAATATACAGAGATATTTTACTTCAGTCATTTTTTTCATTCAAAATGATGAAATTGTCTCTTTTATTTAGTTATTTTTGTATTTTTTTTTTTAATTTTGAAGAATTTTTTCTTACTTTTTAAAATTTTTTATTATTATTTTATTTAAAAATAAATTTAAGATAAATAACTTGCTTTATTTTATATCAAACTAAATTTAAAGGTTTTTATCAATATTTATTTGAAAAATAAAAAAATAATTGGTTAAAATTTTAAAAATTAAAGGAAAAAAAAAAAACATGAAATGGGTAGCTTATCATTTTGAAAAACAATTTGACTAGAGGGAAGAATTTGTATATTGTCAGTAAAATAGGAGAGGTCAATGTAATTTCAGAAACCTCAAGAGAAACTGGTGTAATTATCATAAACTCCAAGGAAGGTTATTGTCATTTACCTTTTTTTATTTCATCTCTTTGATTTTTCTTTCTTTCTTTTTATGTTTTTTTAGAGTTTTAGATTTTTCATGCTTTTCATATGCTTAATTGAGTCAATAAATGTGATTTGTTAGCCGTGCACATATATATTCTCATGTATATAGTATATTAGGATTAGGGTTAATAGAGTTGACTATACTATGACATATTCTCGTTTCCTTTTTCATTGTTTCCTTATATTATCTCTCAACTCTCCTATATAAAGAGACTCATATTGTATATTATATACATCAATTCAATATACTGAGGATACGATTCTCTCCCTTCTAATCTCCTATATTCCTAACATGGTATCAGAGCCATGTCTCCATCTCCAATATTCTCTATAGTGACTACCTAAGCCACTCAATTCTTACAGTGGTAGGAGTCTAAACTATAAAATACTCAAATCAGCCCCTAATGCCTATAGAGCCAACTAATCCATTGCCTATATAGCCATCACCAACAAACTGCCGTTACAGAAACCCAATATCTTCGTCCTTGAAAGGCAGCAAACTGATCTTCAAAAAAAATTGAGTTGAATAGAAAAAAAAATCGAGGACCCCATTGGAGCACCGGCGTGCCCTTCGCAAGCCCCTAGAAGACCCAGAACTACAGGTAACACCCTGCACGTGCCTCCCACGTGCCGAATCACCACCGCACCGAATCACTATCGTCATGCACCTCCACTGTGCCAAAACTATTGAGAATCTACCACGTCAGCCCTAAAAGTGCCACATCATCAACACACGTCAACAGTTTAGACCCACCTTTACCGCATCAGCATTACACGGCATCACCACGACATTAGATTGCCACATCAGCCCTAAGTGCCACATCATCAGTCCACATCATCTCCATGTCAACAGTCGATCCCACAACTACCATGTCATTGCCACGTCAGCAGTCCCAAATCAACATTACACAAGAAAATTATGCTAACGTGTCACATCCAGTCAGCTAGGGCAACCTTTGGCCAAGTCCAACTGAACCGGTTTAGTCCAGAATCTCTCTTTCGGCTAGTTTAGCCCTTATTTGATCAGTTCCCTACTATTTTTGACCATTTGGTTATGTTTTCGAGGCCTATTTTTTATAATATTGTCTCCAGTATATACTTTTATCATAAATTCAATAGTTTTTTCTTGATAAATATAGATAAATCTGCAATTTCCCATCCTATATTCGTCATAATTGGATGAGAACCAACTATAACTTATGGGCACAAGCTATGCAGTAGCTTCCTAAAGGGACGGATGCTCCGGCATATTATTACTGGAGACACCACAGCTCCAACAAAACTAGATACTAAAAAAGCAGCAAAGTTTTTTAAGCGTCTTGATCAATGGGATGGCAAGAACTATCAAATTATCAGTTGGTCTCGTAATTCATCAGGTATTATCCATTCATCTAGGAATTCAGCCATTTTGAAACAACAAAAGAAGTTTGGGATTTACTAGCCCAACGATACACCACTACTGACCTTACTCATCGATATCGATTGGTGACTACAGTCAATTCTTTAAAACAAGAACCTGGTTAATCTATCAGCAAGTTCATTTCTTGCATGCACTCTGTTTAGGGTCAACTAGCCCTCTCTGAACTAGAATGGGAAAGTAATATTGATGCAGTGAGATTTTCCACTTATCGCAATCACATGCTTCTTATTCAATTCCTTATGACACTCACTAATGACTTTGAGCCAATTCAAGCTTCACTGCTCCATCGAACATCCCATGCCAACACTTGACAGTGCAGTCTCTAAACTTATTTCTGAAGAAACACGGTTGGGCACATCAAAAACTTAACACTCTAATGTTGTTCTGGCAAATCCTTTGGGCAATCAGACTTCCTCTGGCAAGAAATTCTTCTGTAACTTCTGCCGCAAAAATGGTTATCCTATCTCAGAATGCCCCACCATCACTTGTAGGAACTGTCAACGGAAAGGTCATATTGTAAACCATTGCCTAAATCGATCTTCTGCTTCACAACCTTCTATAGAATGTCGATACTGTCATACACTTGGCCACTCTATTGAGAACTGCCCCACCAAGCCCCCATGGCCGAATTCTTTCAGAAGCTATTCATATAAACCAAACCCATAGTCAAACAGGTTCTCTCTAAATCTGGACCATCTTTTACTATGTATGTTGTCCCAAGTAATTCTCATTGGTTTTTTTATTCTGCATGTTGTAACCATATGACCTCCAATTCTACACTTTTCTCATCTAAAACCCAAGATTCTCATGCTCTTACCATCCACACTATTGATGGTTCACACATGGCTGTTAGTCATATTGGACATATTTCCACCTCTACATTATCCCTTCCCCACGCCTATCTTATTCCTAATCTCACTCTCAATCTTATTTCGGTTGGTCAATAATGTGAACTCGGTTTTGACTTGCATTTTTCCTTTATTGGTTGTTATGTGCAGGATCCACAGATGGGACAAGCCGTAAAGTGGGACGATTGTTTGAACTTACTTTTCTCCATCTCCCATCCACCAACAAATTTCAATTTGTTGCTTCCACCTCATCACCTCCTTTTATCTTTCTTATGGCATTCACGACTGAGACATGTTTCTATCAGTCGACTGAAACCTTTAATTTCCTAGTGTTCATTTAGGTTATGTTAGCAATGAGTTATTTAATTGTGTTTCTTGTCAACTCGCTAAACAACTAGCTTTACTCTTTAATAACAGTGAGTCTATTTCATTGGCATCTTTTGACTTGATTCATTCTGATGTTTGGAGGCCCACACCCACTCCCACGATGGGTGGTTCTAGATATTTTGTTCCCTTTGTTGATGATTATTCCAGATTCTCCTAGTTATATCTTATGCGTACTAGATCAAAATTACCCCAAATTTACATTACTTTTGCTACTATGGTCAAAACTCAATTTTTTAAAATTATCAAAGCTTTTGGCATTGATAATGCCATGGAGTATAAAGACTGCAATCTCACTCAATTTTTGCAACAACATGGCACTTTAATTCAGCGATCATGCCCCAAAACCTCCCAACAAAATGGACGTGCTGAATGTAGGCTTAGACATGTGCTAGACTTTGTTCGAGCCATACTTATTTCATCCTCTTATCTCGAGTATTTTTAGGGGGAAGCTGCCCTTACTGCGGTCTACACAATTAATCAGGTACCTTCTCCCATTATTCATCATCGGTCTCCATACAAGCGTCTCTATGGTTTCCTTCCTAGCTATTCTCTTCTCAAATTTTATGGGTGTGCTTGTTTTGTTTTACTTCAACCCCATGAACGCACCAAGTTAAAGCCTCGTGCTCGTTTATGTTGTTTTCATGGCTATGGCATTGAACATAAGAGTTATCGTTGTTGGGATCCTCTTTCCAAATGGCTTCGCATATCTCATCATGTTGGTTTTTGGGAACACTTAATGTTCTCCTCATTATCTTCCTTTCATCTTTCTATGTCATCTATTCTATTCTTTACTGGCCCCTTTGTTGAATTATTTCCTATTGACTCCTCTATAGATGAAACCTGGTGACCTTTCAGCTCATGACTCCACAACCTCTCCCTCCAGCTATGCATTCTCCCGTGAGTCCTCGTACAAATCAACTTGCAGCTTTGCCTCCTCCTTAACACATATGAGCCACCATCTCCTGCCCCTCCTCTTCGTCAGTCAATTCGAGTAAAGGCACCTTCTGCTCATCTTCAAGATTTTCATTATTTTTCAGTTATTGTTTTATTACACGAGCCTTGTTCTTATCATGAGGCTCAGTCTAACCCTCTTTAGGAGCAAGCAATGACTGAAGAACTTCAAGTTTTGGCAAAGACTCATACTTGGGACTTGGTTAATCTTTCTTTTGGTAAAATAGTTGTAGGGTGTAAATGGGTTTACAAGATCAATACGCATTCTGATGGCTCTATTGAGCGCTAGAAAGCTCGTCTTGTGGCCAAAGGTTTTACACAAGGAATATGGCATTGATTACGAGAAAACATTTGCTCATGTTGACCAGTCTCACCATTGTCTACAGCCTCCTTGCTATTGTTGCCGTCCACAAATGGGCTCTCTTTCAGGATGGATGTCAAAAATTCCTTTTTGAACGGTGATTTACAAGAGGAAGTCTACATACAAACCCCTCCTGTTCTTCCCCACTCCTCTTAACATGTTAGTAAGCTTCAGTCGTGCCTTTATATGGTCTCATACAAGCAGTCCTGAGCTTGGTTTGCAAAGTTCAGTTCTACTATCGGTCAATCTGATTTTATCTCTAGCTCCCATGACTCTGCATTGTTCGTTCTTAAAACTGATCGAGGCACTGTACTTCTCCTACTTTATGTTGATGATATGATCATTTTCGGTGATGATCTCTCAAGAAATTATACTGTCAAGACATTTCATAGTCATCACTTTGTGATGAAAGATCTTGGCTCCCTTAGCTATTTTTTGGGTCTTGAAGTCTCCTCACCTTCAGATGGCTACTATCTTTCTCAAGCCAAGTATGCCTCTAACCTCCTCTCTCGTGTTGGGATCACTAACAACAAGACTATATTTACTCATGTAGAGCCTAATCTCCGGCTCACACCATTTGAGGGTACACCCCTTCAAGATGCTACCTTATATCGCCAACTTGTTAGGAGTTTGGTTTATCTCACCGTTACGCATCCTGATATCGTTTATGTTGTGCATCTGGTTAGTCAGTTTATGTCCGCTCTCCCATTCCTCTCATTTTGATGAGTTCTCCATATTTTTCGCTATATTAAAGGCACCTTGTTCCATAGTCTTCATTTTTCTACTAATTCCTCTCTTGAGCTTCAGTGCCTACTCTGATGCCAATTGGGTTGGTGATCCTACCGATCGTCGTTTCGTTATTGGTTATTGCTTTCTTCTAGGCGATTCTCTCATCTCATGGCATAGTAAAAAAGTGGACTATTGCTTCTCGGTCTAGTACTGAGGCTGAATACTGCACTCTTATTGATACTACTTCTGAATTATGGTGGTTGCGCTTGCTACTTCAGGATCTGGGGGTTCCCTATTCTTCTAGCCACTGCTCTTCATTGTGATAATCGTAGTGCCATCCAAATTGCTCACAATGATGTCTTCCATGAGTGTGCTAAACACATTGAACTGGATTGTCACTTCATTTGCCATCATTTGCTTCAAGGCACACTCAATCTCATATCCGTCTCTTCCGCTGCTCAACTTATTGATGTATTCACCAAGCCTCACTCTCCGGGCCGTTTTCATGACTTACTCAGCAAACTCAATTTTAATAAATGTTATTAGTTCCCACTTTCTTGACTTTTCTTATTATTTTAAAGTAAAAAATTGACTATATTTTTTTTCCTGATTTTAGTGGAGTCAATTTAAGAAAAACTGTCTAAAACTTTTATATTATAATATATATATATATATATATATATATATATATATATATACTCGTCTTTGTCGCGGTATCAACTTTTCAGATCTCGATGTTGAAAGTTCAGATCTAGTCTTACTGAGAGTAGTACTAGGGTTTAGAGACGTAAATCTCTATTTATCAAAGTTGATCCTAACAGATCTATCACAGAACTGCTAAATAAGATTAACATTGGTTTTTGTGTGTCTGGGTATAGGGTGATTTTCATTTTCAATGATCCATGATGAGGGAAGGGTTACATCGGACCACTGTATGGACTTTGGAACCTAGATGTTGGCTCCTTGGGAATATGACTGGATAAGGATAGTTTTACCTTTAGGACTTTAGGGTTTAGAAGTTCTTCTTGCTTACTTAAAACATAAATGGATCCTTATAGAAGGCTCTACCATAAGGGGACTGACCAAGCCAGTGGGAGAGGAAGTGAGAAAATAACTTTGCATAAAATAACTATGCATATGCATGGGGAGGCGGTATAACCGTCCATAAGAGGAATGGGAAATAATGAGTAAAATATAAAACTGAAACTAAGTTGTATAGATGAAAATTACTTACAATTAACTATAGGCTAGAAGCCTGATTATATATATATATATATATATATATATATATATAGATAGATAGATAGATAGATAGATATATACACTTTTTTTTTGGTCGAAGTCAGTGGAGTCGATTGAACCCACTGAAATCCACTAGGCTCTGCCTATGCTCGTTTCAATGATTCTATTCCTCAGCACTGCAGTGTTGGTACCCTCTGAGCATGGTTCCATTTTGCAACAGAAAAATGCCTTATGATTCATTTTGTTTTCTTTGGTTTGTCCTATGTTGTTTGGTGCAGTACTGTTTTTGAATATATATATATATATATATATATATATGTGTGTGTGTGTGTGTGTGTGTGTGAAATTGTGGAAAGAACATTAGTAACATAGAATAAGTAATATAAACTCTAATAGATTTGCATGCCATAAAGGACCAAGTCCCACCATTTACTGCCATTGCATTCGTTATTAGACTTTTTCAAGGTCACTACATTTAGGTTTGCATGCAATGCAAAGGGGGATTACGCCAATTGACCATGAAGGACCTAATTAATCTATTTTATTGAGTTGGGACATATTCCTTGACATGAAGGGAAGGAGATTAAAGTGTGAAAAAAAAAAAATTAAATTTAGGAGAAGAAAAATATAAATTAAAGGGATATATTTAAAAATCTTTTGAAAAAAAGGTATAAGAAGATTTTCAAAGAAAAAATTGAGGAGGTATGTTTGAAAATTTGAGAGAATCCACCTGCATTTATTATAGTTAAGTTTGGTTTAGATAATTTTATCTAATATAATCAATAAAAGTAATTAAATCAAATTTTGTTTTGAAGAATCTAGTTTAGTAAATCAATTTTTTATTTTGTAGAATCTAGTCTAGTTAACTGGATGAAAATAGCTATTTTATAATCAGTTTTATAGAAAATTCATTTAATCATAATCAAGTCTCAAGGTGATTTTTTTTTAAAATAAATTCATGCTTATAGATAAAAATTTAGAATTTCAAAAGAAACTAAATAATTAAAAAAATATGTTTATGCAATAATCAAAATTAGTTTGAAAAATCAAAACCCAACATAACAAATGAGTTTCACTTTCTTATGTATAGAAGTGAGAAAGTAGAATGAGAAAAATTGTTATTCATAACCCTTCCATCCTATTTTAAGAGTTTTTATTTTTACGAAAAAATATGTATTTAATACTTTTCCACTTAAGCGAAAAGTATAATTTCACAAAACTAACATCCTTTCACTTTTCTTTTTTTACAATAATAACATAAAATTGATTTTAAAAAAGAATAATTTGAAAAGTTTACAATTTTTAACACAACTTTTCAAATTGAAATTTTATTTTGAAACAAAAAAAAAGAGTTAATTAGTATAAATTCCCTCGTATAGACTTTTAATTATTGATAAATACATGATAAGTTATATTTTTGTGAGAATGACATTTATTAGTTATTTATTTGTACAGAGGTCCACCAATCCTACATGACATTCAATTTTTTATTTTTTATTTTACTAATATACCCCTTATTTACTATATGCGTTTTTTAGTGATATTTTCTTATTGTTTAATTATGTTTGACTTTTTTTATGGAATGATTTATTGTTTAAATTATTTTTAGTAAGACGTTAAGTTTATTCAATATGGAATGATTTTTTATTTTTATTTTGAATTATGTTATTGCATATAGAGTTAGTTTTATACTATTATTACTATCAATCAAACAATATTTTCATCATACACTATCATCCCCTTTTGTTGACCTGAATTTTTTTAATATATATCACCATTAGTCACCTTCAATCTTCATCATATAGGTTGTCGATGCTCCATTTTTGTTCATAGAATGTATTTTGTTTTTAGATTTTTTTTGTTTATCATTCGTTGAAATATTTTTCTGATTTTTATTTTATTTTTTGTTTATGTTTTCATTTTTTTATTCTTATTTTTTTGTTTTGTTTTTAGCATTTTCCTTCTCTATTTTTTTTCAATTAACTCCAATTGAGATATTATCTTAAATATTATGTTTTAAATTTGAATTTTACCGTATTTAGTTATGGTTCTTGCAGTTACATAATTTTTTTCAAGTAGGTAAATTTTTACATTATGTTCATATACGTAATTTTCCTAGGTAGGTAGATTTTTACCTTACATTCATATACATAAATTTTTTCAAATAGGTAACTTTTTACCTTACATTCATTTCTCATCGTTAATGTTTCCTATTAAGTTAGGATAAAAAAGCTAAAATCTTACCCCTAACTCAAACTCCTGATCACTTAAGAAAAGTAACATTTTTTCCCTTTCCATATGTTAAATCTATTTGTTACCAAGTGAAAATTCATATTTTTTTTAGAATAAGTATTTTTTGAGTGATATAAGCTTTGATTTTGTTTTTTATCCTACAAAATAGGAAACCCGTAATTTTTGCCATTTTTTCTTTTTGTTTTTTAAATCAAATTGTGTTGCATCTTTTAAGGAAAATATTCTCATATTTACAGGTGCAACATTTTGGTAATCTCTACAAGGGCTTTTTTTATCTAAAAAATAAAACATGGACTTAGTTCTATAGCACTAAAATACTTGGACTATAGGATAATTTTGTACTTTCATTTGTCCTGATGGCCGAACGACTCAAAAAAAAAAAAAAAGGAATAAGGAGATCATAGCAATTTAAAATTGTTCAATGGGCAATAAATTTTTTTATGTATGACAGATATGATGCCTAAAAATTAGGATCTTGGTTCTAGAATTATGATAGGATTTTTAGTTTTTCAAATTTGAGTCTATCTCAAATTAGTTTACTTTTTTATTCAAAACATGAGTCTTTGTTCTATTAAAATTAGGATAATAATAGGAGTTATGGTTTCTTACTAAAAATATTTGTATTCTAGATCTATAAATATTACATAATAGGTCTTTATGGTTAAGGTTTTATCAATAATATTTAATTGTAGTAAGGATTGTCGTTCTCTTTTTTTCTATTTTTTTGAATAGATTGCTACCCGTTGTGGATATTGATGTTGGTCGTTTCTATCCTTTCACGTTTTCATTCTGTGTTAGTTGGTATCAGAGCGAGAATTTGCCTGACTTGACGGGAAACGATGGAGTTGGAATAAAAAGACCCATTGACTTTGGTACTTATGGGATTGAGGAAGTGTTGGTTGCGATCGAAGAGCGGGGGCGAAAATTACGATAAATTCATGATATACTTCTGGGCTTAGGTCTCAAAGTCAACAGAGACTTTACAATCAACAAGAATCGTGCCAAAAGATTTGTCCGAGTCTAACTAGTTGATAGATTTGTACTAAAAAGGCGTCCTCAACAATGACCAACATTTGTGGATGATTTGAATAATGAAGAATTTGAAGATTGTATTTAAGTATCATAAAAGTAATGATGAGTATTATAAAGATCAAACTTTTTAAAATTATTGTACGGAGACTGATAGACCATCTTTCAATGAGACAACAATAGAAAATCTTTAATGTGTGATAACAACTTCTATTGTTAAGAATGAAGAAGGAAAAAGAAAGTTTATAATTAATTGATGAAAGTATAGATCTAGTTGCATCAATAGATTTTACAAGCTCTTTTATGGATGAGAATGACCAAGAAATTTCAATGAAAGTCATCAACGTTGTAGGTAGATTATAATATGTGAATCAAGAAGATAATTTTTTTTTATTACAAGAACATTATTACCATCATAACAAAGACCTAAAATTATAGACTTCGTGAAAGATGCAGTAAAATAAATCCTTAAATATTTAATTGTTCTTCAAAAGATGTAATTATTATTACTAGATTGTGGAAGAGTTTGAGTTCATATACATATAGTCAACTCGATGACAAGTTGTTTTCAAGTAGGAGAGTCTGATTTAGGACAGATATAGTATCCTAAAAATAAAAAATTTGATTTCAAAATTATTGTAGGATTTTTAATTTTTAAAATTTGAATTTATCTCAAATTAGTTATCTTTATTATTATTTTTTATTCAAAATAAGAGTCTTTATTCTATTAGAATTAACATAAGATTAGGAGTTATGATTTTCTAGTCAAAATAGTAGTATTCTAACTCTATAAATATGATGTTATAGGTCTTTATGATTAAATTTTTTTATTAATAATATTTTAAATTTTAGAAAAATTATTTTTATTTGTTGGATTGATTGTTTCTTATTGTAAATATTGACATTAATTGTATCCATCCTTTCATTTTTTCGTTTTGCATTAGTTTAAAAAGCTTATTTAAGACATTGGACTTCGGTTATAAATATTTGAATATTTCTTCAACATTAACAACATCAAACAACCCAATATAAATCCAACAACCTCAAGCCTTCTTTTATCTTTGGCCAGCATAGCTTTTATCCTAGAATTAGCATAGTTAGTTTCTTTTATTTTTCATGCAATCCTTCAGTTTTTATTAATTTGCAGTTTTAAGTTTGTTATTGTAATTTTTTACTTTCAATACAACTTGTCCATTTCAATTCCTTAGATTAATCCCTTTAATTTTATTATCTTTAATTCGAAGAACTTATATAGTGTAGCCTCTTTAATTTTCAGGGACAAATAATGTTGATTTCACTTTGCATATGCTTTAATTTTCATGCTTAATTAGTTATAGTTTTTTCCACAAACTCAAAAATCACATCCCCATTATCCTCAAAAAATTATTTCAATCATTCAGATTGAATTATTAAGCCCTTTTCACTATAGCAACAGCAACAATAATATGCCCTCGACACAATCGAAGTTGCTTTTTAACGTATTTCGTCTCATTTGTGATTATAAATTGAACGAATAAACAAACGGATAAAATCAAGACAAAAAAAAATGATTCAAAACAAAGAAATGGAAAAACAAAAGTCTGCCAAGTCCACTGAGTGGGAGAAAACACTAGCAACAACATCAAGAAGATAGGACTACAATTCATTTGTGAATGACAAGTGAAACTGACTGCAATGTACAAATTAATTGTTTATTTAAAAAAAATCAAGGTAAATAATTTACTTTTTATTTTATATAAAAATATATTTAAGGATTTTATTAATATTTATATGAAAAATGAAAAAAAAATTGGTCAAAATTTTAAAAAATTAAAAAAAAAATATGAAAGGTGCAGTTTAATCAATTTGAAGAAAAAAATTTGGTTGAAGAGGAGTATCTGTATATTTTTAAGTAAAATAGAAGAGTTCAGTATAATTTTAAAAATTTCAGAAAAAGTCAATATAATTATTAAAAATTTTAAAAGAAGTCAATACAATTTACCCTAATTAAAATTAGAGAGAGAGCATTGACGGGCTAAGTGCCGATCACCATATTAATGATTGATGAAAAATGACAAATTCGAAATAGCATAAAGCCATATAAATCAAGCAATAGAAAATGTGTTTATCGGAAAGATGAAAACAACTGATTCGGGTAGTCATGGGTGGAATGAGATTGTTGGTAGGTATTAGATAATGAAGTCCTAATTGATAACATGCTTCTAACTTTTATACTTAATCTTTTCTTAGAGAAGGAAATCAAGCACGAAGGAATATATTTGTCATCCTCCAACACTGGCCGGCCTTCTGTTTATTTATTTATTTATTTTTCTTTCCTTTCACCAAAAAATATATTGAGTGGAAATTGAGAATAAAGGTCAGATTAAAAACAACGTGTAATAATTTACTATATATACACATGTATCAATTAGCTGCCAACTAATGATTTTGTCAACAGTCAATTATTTACTTTTTTATTTAAAAAAAATAAAATCTAACTTGTGTGTGTATTTTATTACACTATTGTACACTATTGTACCTTTAAAAATGAGAAGATAATGTTATTACACTATTGTACATTAAGATAACTATTTGTTCTTGTTTTACTCATTTAACTTGTGTGTGTATTTTATTTATTTATTTATATATACGCACACACACACACACACACACACACGCATATATATATAATATAAAGAGAGAAAGTGTTGTTTAAGATTAGGAAAGCGACATCATTATAGAGTATTACTGAGAGAATACCTCTCGTAGAAATTGATTTTTGGCATGCTGAAAAATTGATACATTCAATACTATTTTAAATATGTATATATATATATATATTTTCTTATTATAACTATTATTTTATATATAATCCCAATTATTCATTATTTTTTCTTAAAATTTATTTTACATATATACTAATTATTTGTTAAATAAAGGGTAATGAGAAAAATACATACGGTCATACCCCATACTCATTTTTGAATATTTTACCAAACACTCAATTATTTTTATTTATCAATACTGCTTCTCTCTTACAACACTTTTTCATATTATGAAATTCTTACAAATTGACATTTTGAACAAATTTCTACATGTTATGGTAGTGCGTTATACTACTAAAATTTTTATTGCTAGCGGCTCCTAACTTCCCCATCATTTAGTGGTTCTCTGTTGCCTCTAGCGTCACCACTTCTTTACCTCTCCAAAATAACTCAAAGGTTGGGGTAACTTCGTGGGTGTAGATCGACTAGAAATGTCATAAGAGTAAGTGGATGAGAATACGAATTCTTTATTTCAACATCCCATGGATATTTTTGGAGTCACTTTCTTCGTAAATTTGTGAGAAATAACCATAGAAGGGATTTCGATTTATAATTTATTTATGTGATTGAAAGGTTGTGAATAGTCGGGTCAGTTACTGATTATCCAAAAAAAAACCAAAAACTTGAAGGCTGGGCCAATTAGTGGCATTTAGGAACTTGAATTAAGCTTGATCCCTCTTGTTCTTCTTTATTTTAAAAACTTTTCCCCTTAATTAACAGCCAACCTTGTGACTACAACTGTAATACCCCGACCCAAAAATACCGGGTCATATGGCACGCATTTCGAAGTTATGAAAAAATAAGTGTAAACATGTCTACACTTAAGGAAAGCAATTAATTAATTTAAAATAATTAATTAATTAAGTTTATGAAATTGATTATTAATTAAAATAAATAGAAATACACACATAAAAGTGTATTGTGTGATCAAACATGTGTAAGTATTTATATATGAAATTCTTGGTTATAGGAAAAATAAAATAAAATAAATATAATATATATATATATACACACATATGGACGGCTGTGTGTGTGATATATATTATATATATGTATATATATATATATATATGATGACATGGAGGTAAGGTGGTGAAAATACACATATGCATATTTTATACATGAGTAGGTCATTAGATATGGTGAAATGAAAGGAAGCATGGGCACAAATCAGAAAGTATGGGAGGGATGGCTGTGATTGAAATGGGGTATGGAAGTGAGAGAAACATACATATATACATATACATAAATGATATATATAGACACCCATGACACACGGACAGAGAGAAAGAGAGAGAGAGAGAGAAAGCTGAAGAGGAGAAGAAGGGAAGGAAATCAAAGCAAGAAGAAGGAGATAACAGTGGAAAAGGGGTAAGAAAATGCAAAAAACTATCATTTTCTCTCTCTAGAATTTTGATGTATTAGGGACTGTTTTTTTTGAATTATGCATGCACATATGAAGATAGATACATGTTTTTGAGTTTGTCAAGCATGATTTTAGACTTTGAAAATGACCAAAAAATAGTGAATCCATGAAAACCGCCATTGATGACCTTGCTAAAGCATGTCTGATTTTCATCACAACCAAACTAAGCCTGGCTTATTCAGACTTCAAGTAGATCTCACAAGCATCATGAAAACACGTATACGCGATCAAAAATCCAAAGAAACGAACCCTATATGGTGAGTTGCAGGTACGGGTTCTCAAAACAAACCGTACCAACTCGCTTCTAAACCCACCTTTACGAACAGAAACTGAATCCCCATAATATTGGGATCATGATAAAACAAGTCCCACGAGATTTGGTTCAAAAATAAGCAAGAACGAGCTAGTTACAAGTTCGGCTTATCAAACCCAAAGTCGAACTCATGAATCAGTTTTGAACCCCAAAAAGATTGCCAAACTCTTCTACAATGTTCTAGGAGTGGATCGGGTTGAAAACAGTAGGAAAACCGTGAACAAAAATCCACGAAATTGAAGAAATAGAAACTGAAAAAAAAAATTAGGGTTTCGTATGAACAGTGTCGGCTTCGATGGGGAAGACGACACTGTTCAGGTCGGGTCGGACAACGGGTCGGTTACGGGTCCGGGTCAAATCCGGTTATGGGTTTATTTAAACGGTGACGTTTAGAGGTTTAAGAATTTTAAATTTTAACCATTAGGGCTGACGTCATCCTGACGTCAGCATTACGTGGCAAACCGGTCAAACCGGTTGGTTTGTACGTGAACCGGACCGGTTCAGTTGGAATTGGACCGAACCCATTGGTTTTATAATTTAATTAAAAATTAAATAAACCAATACTTTCCTTATTTACATATTGACCCCAAAACCTATGAGAAATCCCACTGTGGCCCATCTGATGAAAATTTTATACAAATATGCCCCTGGAAAATTAATTAAATAATTAATTTAATTATTTAATAAATAAAGTAAAATGACTATTATGCCCCTAATTCAAATATTAAACAAATAAAGTCCAAATCAAACATATGAATAGTGAATTCTTACTATTTTGGGCATTCTGAAGCTAATGGCGGGGTCCGTTTTACGAGACGGGGTCCCGAAAGATAAAGACACGTAAAGGGGTAAATGACCAAAATACCCCTTGTCCAAAATTAACAAGTTATTAGTGTATTCTTACTATATATCTCGGACCTTCTGAGTCCAATGGTGAGGTCCACGACATGAGATGAGGTCCCAAAAAAATTGGAGACTTGTAAAAATGCTAAATGACCAAATTACCCCTGGTACCGCTAAAGCCAAAATGAAACCAGAGAAGGTCTAAATTGACTTTCTTCGACCTTCCGGACTCAATAATGGAGTCCAAATTACAAAACGAAGTACGAAAAAATGTGACACGTAAAACGATAAATGACCATTTTGCCCTTTTCATATAAAAGTCCGAATTAAAATCTTGGAAAGCCTAAACTGACTTTCTTCGACACTCCGGACTCAATGGTAGAGTATATTCGACCAAAAGAAATGTCTAAAATACAGAGACATAAAATTTGATGAATAGCATCTGTCAGATGACTATGAATTGAAATATTGCCAAAGAACTAAACTGAGGCAAGTACGAGAAATAAAATACGAAAAGACACGGCACGTAAACATGTCAAATAAATAACCTTAATTTAAAGTTAATGGAGCTACCAGAAGAGTATAAATTGAAATAATTTAAATTCTTAACATATTAAGTTGCGTCATAGGTTAAGAATGCGAGTTAAATTAAGTACGTAAGAAATTTATGAAATCGTGTTAGAATCTAATACGATCTAAGCATAAGCTAAGAAGCATCAGTAAGAGATGTTTGAAGTGAATGTGAAGTTAATGAGGTTATTTATGAATTGTTCTTAGGAACTACAAAGGAAGTGGGAAAGCGCATTATTGCACTAACCCTAAAGGACCAAGGTGAGTAATCTTGCATTTGAAGTGGAGGATTTAACTCCACGGATTTCAACGGATGTTTTTAAGTTCAAGATATTTACAGCATTGGTATATCAAATTCAGTATTCATGATTTCTGTTTTCTTAAATATTATGCTATGACATGCTCCGCGATTATTTACATATTTATATTCGTAAGTGTTTCCTTTTCAAAATAGTTAGCATGTCCGATTTCCTCAAATATTCTGAATTCGATTATTACAAGTATTGAAGCATCATTGCAAAAGTTATACGTTACATGTTTTAAATACTCATGAAAAGTATTATGAAAAGTCACATGATAAATGTATTTAAATGCAAGATAAACTGTGCATAAGCACATAGACACATAGTCAGGATTTTGGGTTTCTTCAGAACTCATTTGACCTATCATGTGTCATATAGCACATAGTCAGGATTTTGGGCTTTCTCCGGAACTCATTTGACCTGTCATGTGCGACATAACACATAGTCAGGATTTTGGGCTTCTTCGGAACTCAATTGACCTGTCATGTGGACGCCTGGTAGCAGGATCTGATCCCACAGGCAAAAAGATATCTCCACGTATACGTAAAACGGGAGTCTGGTTCGAAACAGATTCCACCTAATTAGAGAGAAAATATGACAAACGATTTTGGAAATGGAAGCAGGTTTTACCCCCATTTTCGCTATACTTGTTTACATGATTTTAAGTTACATGTTCTGAAATACATATGCTCTTTTATGGAAATATATGTTCTAGCTTGAATACCTTCAATGTTTCAAAGCTATATATTTTAAGAATGCATGTTCTCTATGTTCAAGTATACGACCAATTGGTAGTTGAGTATTTTATAAACTCTCTCATGTACAAAACCTCTACCAATTGAAAACCCATGACAGATGTAGGAATTACTCATTGGGCTTTTCGAAGCTCACCCCATTCCCGAACATTTTTCAGGTGATGATGGTTGGACACTTGCTCAATTTGGGGAGCAATGATTGGCAGCTCCAGTAGGACCTGGAGATATTCTAGAAGTATTAGGACCCTTCATTGGTCAAACTTTTGTAGTTGAACTTTTTGGATAATTATGTACTTAAGCCTGAGGGGCACTTGGATATGTACTATGTAAAAATCTTTAGTTAATATTATTATGCTCTGATTATTATATTATGTGTACCGCTATGAAGAGTGGCAGTATCAGGCGAATATGCGACAGATGTTTTATTTTTAAAAGAAAAGAAAAAAGTTTTTCACGCTTCCGCAACCACAGGTCGCATCACTGTCTGATATTGTTGCTTATGTACGAGACTCGCCCCAAGGCCTCCGGGTCGAAGGGTGGCGGTCCCGACTCGAGATCCGCATAGGGTGGGTTTCGGGTCGTGACAACAACCACAACTCTCAAAACAAAACAACACAAGATTTAATAGTCGACAAACTGACCTATGATTTATTAAATAAACGTTGATGAAAAGATATATATATATATATATATATATATATAAATCAAGTGTGAATCCGGTTACCTCTAAGAATTAGGTTGGCGGAAGCGAAAGATCTTGACTTGTATTACGACTTTTTTATGACCACAGGAATACCATGGATGGAACTTTCTCATCAATAAAATGGCTACAATACAAGTCTTTTATGTCTTTTCACAACCCAAGTTCAAAGGCACGGATGGTAACCTCAGAAGAATCTCAAAGAGAACTAGGAAGCCAACAGAATTCGTGATAACAAAGAAATCCTTTCACACCTATCCCATAACTAAAAATGCGAAATATAAATCTACTGTTGTTGAAATTCAAAACCAACCAGATAATGATAAGAATCAAAATCTTATCAAAACTCTCATTCTAATCTTGTGGATGCCTAAATGGCTATGGGTTCGGGTCAAACTCGTCCTAATATCCAACATCTCTCACTCATCCACATAAAGTGAGTACTAAGTTATCTACATCACCTTCCACTATACAGAAAATGGATTGTGCGACGGGATGAGAAAGATCGAGATAGGAGTACTATATCAAGCTATCATCGTGCCAACATAGGACCTCACTACAAACAAATAACTAATCTTGTCTATGCCCTAGACTATTCCGCTACGCCAAATTCAGCACCCATTTATCCCTCTTGAGAATTAATCTCAGCACAATGCTTAAACCATCCAATTTGTATTGTACTCATGATCATATTGATACACACAAAAATCGACGTGATCACCATGGCTATGAGTCACAGCACAATAGCATATTACGGAACCATCTTCCCTATCTACTCACGTTAATCCAATTAAACTTAATTGTTTTCCTAGACATACCCTGCCAGATTGCATCAATCATGATCTTTTAGGCACATGCTAAAGTAATGACATCAAGCCCTCTTTTCATAATGTAATCCTAGGTCGCAAAGGTCACAATGGAACTAAAAGTGGTTCTTAAAGCTCACATAGTGATGAAGCAGGGATACACTCAGTCATTCTCTTTATAAAAGGTCACATCAACAACATATACAATATGTAAGGTATGCTATAACAGAGCTCCAACTAAATTCGGTATGTCAATCTCAATCTCATAAAAATAAGAATAAATGTCGTACGAATCTTAGTCTAGTCATTATCTCAGCGCCCCTCTTCACTATCTCAGTGCCTAACCCAAACACTCCAACCCAATCGCTCTCCTAGCGCCTGTCTGAATGTTCATATTCAGCTTACTTCAAGCTACATGAGGTGTATGGTCAACCTTTATGTTCAATTCTTTAAAAATAAATCTATCTTAACTCAGTCAAGGCAACATATATGATAAAGTAAATTCTCCCACAAGCCAAGAATTCAATGTCTCATCTTGCTGCCTATCCAAGCGCCAAGGTGATTGCTCGTGTGAGAGAGCCAATCAAAACTTGTTGACATCTTTCAAAATGTATGCATGTACTATATTCATTTCAATATGAATAAAACCACAATATGAATCAAAACTCATATATATAAAATAATGTCAAAATGGTGTTCGGTATATCATATCCTAACTAAACCCAGACTCCTAACATGTGATGTTAAAATATCTCTAGAGATGGGTTTGGTCAATGGGTTTGCCACCATATTGGTTGTAAATATATGCCTCAAGACCACCTACCCTTGCGTAACAATATCTTGAATGTAGTGAAAATATATATTAATATGTTTGGTCCTCCCATGGTACTTGGGATCCTTTATATATGCCAAAGCTGCCATACTATCACAATAAATGATCACAGCATCCTACCCACATGGTGCTATGTCATGGCACTATAAGAATCTCTTCAACCAAACTGTTTTTTGTACTGCTAACGAATAAGGTATATACTCAGACTCCATCGTGGATAATGCTACACAATTCTATTTCTTGTTGCACCAAGAAATAATTCCTCCACCAAGTAAGAATGCATAGCCTGAAGTGGACTTGCACTCATCCCCGTTGCCAGCTCAATCTGCATCACTATATCCTTTCAATTCTCAAATCCCCACCTTTGTAACATAGCATAAGATCAGTGGTAGCCTGAAGATATCGAAAAATCCTCTTTACCGCTTTCCAATGAGCTAATCCAAGATTACTCTAGAATCGACTAATCAATCCAACTGCGAAGCTAATGTCTAGTAGTGTACACAACATAGCACACATTAGACTACCAACTGCATTCGTATAAGGTACTTTAGATATCTGGTTCTTTTCTTCATTTATCTTAAGGTATTGACCAAGATGTAAGTCACATCCTTTCTTTATAGGAGTGTCTATAGGCTTGGAGTAATTCATATGGAATCGCTCAAGGACTGTCTTAATATAGGTCTCTTGAGATAGGTTAAGAAGCCTCTTTGATCGATCTCTCACGATCTTTACTCCTAAAATATTGTGTGCGTCGCCCATGTCCTTCATCTCAAAAGTAGAGGACAACCACTCTTTAGTGGCGACTATCTTCTTTAAGTGATTCCCAACAAGTAAGATGTTGTCAACATATAATGCAAAGACAATGACACTTTCCTTGGACCTTTTTACATTACACAGTGGTTTTTTTCTATCATCTCAAAACCATGAGATATTATGGCTTTATGAAACCTCACATACCACTGTCTCGAAGACTATTTGAGACCATAAATAGAACGTTTGAGACGAAAAAATTTATGCTATTGTCCTTTGGCTTCGAAACCCTCTAGTTGATTCATATAGATATCTTCTTCCAGTTCTCTATTCAGAAATGCAGTCTTAACGTCCATTTGAAAAAGTTCCAAATCTATATGTGCGACAATTGCTAGGATATAGCGAATAGAGGAAAACTTCACCACTAGAGAAAATGTCTCTTCATAGTTTATACCCTCCGTTTGGGTATAACCTTTCACCCCAAGATACGCCTTATATCTGCCAATTGATCCATCTGCCTTCCATTTTATCTTCAAGACCCATTTGTTTCTAATGGCTTGCATTCGACAAGAAAATCAACTAAATCCCAAATATGATTCTTATCCATAGAACTCATCTCTTCCTCCATAGCAATCACACATTCATTACAAGCACGTGAAGAGAGCACTTCACTAAAAGAAGCAGGCTCATCTAAATCCAATGAAATAGCCATAAGTGCATCCCTTTCAATCTCAAAACGACAATGAGGGATAACTCCACGCTTACTCTTACGAACTTGATTCTCTTGAGAATCTAACTGAGAACTCCCACTAGATTGAAGATTACTCCATCCTCATCGGCGACTTCAGGATAAAAAACCAATTTTCCAACCCTTACTGAGAGGAACCAAGTTATCCTCTAAATCTACCATTTCATAGAGTTCAAGGTTAGTTTTGGCTTCATCAATACTAGGGAAATCATTCTTAATGACATCCACATTGCGTGACTCAATTGTATAGTCATTTATTTATCTAGTTGCCACTACCAAAAAAAATAGTTTTTTGCGACGCACCTTATTTGCAACGCCCAGCACGCGTCACAAAAAGACACTATTAGTGACGCACATGGTGTACGTCGCTAAAAAATAAGAAAAAGGGTTTTCCCGCACAAAAAAAATAGGCGAGAATCATTTGGTGACAGACAAGACTTTATTAGCAATGCACTTGTGCGTCGCCCATAGTTAGCGACACTCACGGTGCGTCGCTAATAGTTTTATTAGTAGAACGACGTCGTGTTATAGCTTGTTTTGCGACGCACAATGACTTTTTAGCGACGCTCACTAAAAAAGTCCCCCATTTATAACCTAGTCGTGAGCGTCGCTAAAAAAGTCCCCCATTTATAACCCAGCCGTGACCTCTGGTTTCTTCTTATTCTCTCTGTTTCGATCCCTAATTTTTTTCTCTCTCTAGTTTTATAAGTTGAGAATATTGAAACACTTTTTCTGAATTACTATGAACAAACTTACAAGGTTGAAGACCATTCAGCAACGCCAAGGTCTGATAACAGAGAAACCTGTTCTTTTTATTAGGCCTGGGAAGGTCAGTTTGCATCATTTTTCCTTATTTAATTTATTTTCGTTTTTATGTTGTGTTATGTGTCAACAATGGTAACCTGATTTTACTATGTAGAGATGTGTGTAGAATTCCATCATATATATATATATATATATATATTATGTTTTGGACTTTTGGAAAGTTATTTGAATTCTTGTGTTCTGCATAGATGTGTGCATTTGGAGTTTAAAAACTTTGGCTGACAGAATATATGAATATGAGAAGAAAGCTATACAATGACAAACTTCATTAACTAGGGAATATTAAAACAGTTCATAATTACACTCCCATATCTTCTTATCTAGTTTCTTTATTTCTTGAGATATACAATTGTTTAAGTTGCTTTCCTGTGAACCATATTGTAATTAAATTTCTTACAACTTTTTTGGGTCCACCAAGTGTTTTCAAGGTTTTTTGTGATAGTATTCTGTATAACTGATCTATCTTGATAGTATTTTCATGAATTAAATGAATTCATATATATACACAATTAATCTAGCACGGAAACAAAGGTGATGAAAGGAAATTTTTGACTTGTGTGTGTGAGAATTAACTAGGTATCACATTGATTTTTACCGAGTAAAAAAGATTCCTTAACTTGGACTCCCCAATAAGTTGATGGACCGGAATTATGAATTTCCATGGGATAATGTTATCTTTGTAGTCAATTGAATCTTTGTTGTCAAACAAAAAGTTGAAAATGAATGCCAATAAAAAAAATGTTAGTATAACTTATAAATTATAAGTTGATGTGTTACATTATAATGCATCTCAGTATGAGAAAAGGAACACAAAGTAGGAGGTTAGCATCTACTGAAAAGTTAGCCAAAATTACAAGAAACATGTCACCATCAATTTAGTCTAAAACACAGAATCAAAAAGGAAATAGGAAAAAGTAGTTTTTTGACAGTGTCAAACAAAAGAAAGAAGGGAGAAGTCTACAACTTGTAAACTAACTAAAGATTATTTTCTTAGTTTGTTTACATTAAGGCTCTGTCTAATTTTCACTTCTATTAGAGAAAATTTTCTTTTCCTTCACATATGAAGCCTATTATAGGACTCCTTTCTTCCTACTCGTTTTGGAGTATCATTTGCTTGCAAAAATGAATGAATCAACTTTGTTCCTCTCTTATAATTGTCAATTGTCATTTAGATTCTACCATCACTATCTTCCATTATTGTAATTGCATCTCTCTTTCTCATCACACTAGTATATGCTATCATTTAACATGTTTCTAGTTCTCATGTACTTCTCACACTAGGTTCCTTTGTAAGTTAAAGCCTGTCATCATCATTTGCTGTTAAAAAGAAAAAAAATCTATATGCATGAATTAATGATGTAATAATTAAAGGATGTTAAACAAAAAAATAGAATCAGAAGACAATGAGACAAAACTAAACCTTAAACCTAGTTATTTGGGAATCAAGGACCACTACTCATTCAAAACATAGTCTTAATATCATGATCTATCTACTGTGACACACATTTATAAGTTTATAGTTGAAATCACACACACACACACACACACACACACTAGGTGGCCAACCAACTTTCTAGTGTGTCACATGTTTGATTTGAAGTTGTTTTTTAAGGTATTAGTTCGTGGAAAAAAAAAAAAAAAAAGACAATTGTTTTCTAGGTTAGGGATTGCATTCATGTAAGCCTAGCCCCGTTCGAGAGTCATTTTCATGACATGTGAATTTTGTCAAGAAATTTATTCGCGATTGGGCTTATGCGTATGAAAATCGATTCTTGAATTGTTCAGAGTAAGACAGTTTGGGAATGATTAAATCTGCACTGCAATTAATAGCATATGCTTGAATATTCCACTATGAGAAAATTTCAGCACGATTTCCTATTGTTCTCTGGGTATATATTTAGGCGTGATAACATCTATCTCGTATACTTGGAAAACCATAGGGGAGATGCTACCAAAATTTTGTCCAAGTGGAATCAAGCATTTGATTTGCTACTGATTGTAATGTAAATTGTGCATTCACGAATGGGATAGGACCACCCTACCCTTTAGAGAGAAGTTGGAGGTGCTAGGATTCATGTTTCATACTTATAATGAACAACATTTTTGACTTGTATTAGGTAGAAAAAAATGGATAAGAGTTGGATGGACTTGAGGGGTAGGCATTTGCCAAGGTATGTGAAGGGGATCAAAGATTTTATTGAGTTTGCTCGTGCATCTACAGATGGGAGAAATAGGATAAGATGTCCATATAGGAGGTGCAACAATAGGGATTATATGAACATAGATGAGGCCAAAAAGCACCTACTCCTACACAAGATGGACAAGAGATATACGTGTTGGGAATTTCATGAGGAACACCGTCATGTACGAGTGGTATTTGAGGATGAAGAAGAAAACGATGATAATGAATTAGGTAATAATGTTGGGGTTGGTTGCGAAGGCTTGCCACAAATGCTGGCAGACTTGCAAGGGCTACAACTCGGGCTCGTAGTCACAGAAATGACATAGGACAATCGGAAACGTTTGATTTGTGGCACTAGACGCACTACAACCCCGAGAAGGGTTGGACTGGGCCTGAAGCTCAGCGGCTTTATGTAAGTTATTTATGTATATATACCAGTATTATGAATTTAATACTAATCTAAAGTTATAAAAGTATTAACATATATTTATGTTTTCATAGGAGAAGATGGTCCAGCTACGTGTTCAGCTGACCCTTGAGGGTGAGCATCCGTCGACCGATGACCAGAGACGGGAGACTGTTCTGGGCAGGAGGTGCGGATATGTGCGTGGCTTAGGGAGTGGGATGCAGTCGATGGCATCGTTCTCTACCGTCGAGAGCGATGCTAGGTTTCACGAAGCCACCCAGAAAGCTGAAGCAGCTAAGAAACAGAATGCACAACTGGAGCAGATGCTGACAGAGCTCCAAGCTCGGGAAACCCAACTAGAGACTCTTATGCAGACGGTCCTCAGCCAGTACGGAGGCTCTATTCAGCCTTGGTAAGTTTTTAAAATTAATTACTTTGGTGGATTTATTATTTATAGAAAATGTTACGTAAAAATAAAAAAATTGGGTTTCCGCCTAACGGCCTAGAAACTGCATGACACTTCAAATATGAAAATATACTTGCATGAACTTACTTAATTTCATCGATTGTAATAACCGTTAAAAACTTATGTAACTTTCCACTCCAACAAGGCCTATTTTGGGGTTTTGACGGACCAAAATTCTGGATATTGACCCACCGACCCCGAACCCCATCACACACCTCACAAATGATACAATATACTTACACAAACTTACGGCACTCGGTTCGGATGCCCGGTTTGAAACTTTTACAAGTTTCTACTCCAAAAAGGTCTATTTTGGGGTTTTGACGGACCAAAATATTAGATATTAGCCTACTGACCCTGAAACCCCATCACACACCTCACAAATAAAAAAATAGAATTGCTCAAACTTACGGCACTCTGTTCGGATGCCCGGTTTGAAACTTTTGCAAGTTTATGCTTCAAAAAGGCCCATTTTGGAGTTTTGACGGACCAAAATTCGGATATCGGCCTACCAACCCTAAAACCCCATCACACACCTCAAAAATGATAAAATATACTTACACAAACTTACGGCACTCAGTTTGGATGCCCGGTTGGAAACTTTTACAAGTTTCTGCTCTAAAAAGGCCAATTTTGGGGTTTTGATGGACCAAAATATCATATATCAACCTACCAACCCCAAACCCCATCACACACCTCACAAATGATAAAATAGACTTTCAAAAACTTACGGCACTCAGTTCGGATGCCCGGTTTGAAACTTTTGTAAGTTTATGCTTTTAAAAGGCCCATTTTAGGGTTTTAACGGACCAAAATATCGAATATCAGCCTACCGACCTTGAAACCCCATCACACACTCAAAAATGATAAAATAGACTTGCACGAACTTACGACACTCAGTTCGGATCACCTGTTTCAAACTTTTACAAGTTTCTGCTTCAAGAAAGCCTATTTTGGGGTTTTGACAGAACAAAATGCCAGATATCAGCCTACCGACCCCGAAAATCCATCGCACACCTCAAAACTAATAAAATATACTTGCAAAAACTTATGGCACTTGGTTCGGATGCCGGTTTGAAACTTTTACAACATTCTGCTCCGAAAAGGCCTATTTTGGGGTTTTGACAGACCAAAATATTGGATATTGGCCTACTAACCCCGAAACCCCATCACACACCTCAAAAATGATAAAATAGACTTGCAAAAACTTACGGCACTCGGCTCGGATGCCCATTTTAAAACTTTCACAAGTTTCTGCTTCAAAAAGGCCTATTTTGGGGTTTTGACGGACCAAAATGCCAGATATCGGCCTACCAACCCCAAAACCCCATCACATACCTCAAAAATGATAAAATATACTTTTAAAAACTTACAGCACTTGGTTCGGATGCCCAGTTGGATACTTTTACAAGTTTCTGCTCCAAAAAGGCCTATTTTGGGGTTTTGACGGACCAAAATATTGGATATCGGCTTACCTACCCCAAAACCCCATCACACACCTCAAAAATGATAAAATATACTTGTACGAACTTACGACACTCAGTTCGGATCACCCGTTTCAAACTTATGCAACTTTTCACTCTAAAAAGCTCTATTTTGGGGTTTTTATAGACCAAAATGCCGGATATCGCCCTACCGACCCTGAAAACCCATCACACACCTCAAAATAATAAAATAGACTTGCACGAACTTACGTCACTCGGTTTGGATCACCGGTTTGAAACTTATGCAAGTTTCTGTTCCACAAATGCCCATTTTGGGGTTTTGATGGACCAAAAGACTGGATATCAACCTAACAAGCCCAAAACCCCATCAGACACCTCAAAAATGATAACATAGACTTGCACAAACTTATGTCACTTAGTTTAGGTCACCGGTTTGAAACTTATGCAAGTTTCTGCTCTAAAAAGGCCCAATTTGGGGTTTTAACAGACCAAAATGTTGGATATCGGCCTAACTACCCCAAAACCCCATCACACACCTCACAAATGATAAAATAGATTTGCACGAACTTATGGCACTTAGTTCAGATCACCGATTTGAAACTTATGCTATTTTATGTCGTTCTTACTATTTATGCATGCAAAAAAATATATATTCACATTCTATGTTCATATATATTTAATAAGTGCTCTAATATATATCATTTGATCTTTACTTTAGATTGATCAGGATTATTATGCTGCCATCTTTCTGTTCTACATTGGGACTTACTATTCTTATTTGTTTTTTTTTTCTTTTCATGGACATCTGTAGTTATATTTTCTGAGACAATTTATAATTTTTGTATTTATTGATAAATTTTACTTTTACAATTGTAAGTAATTAATATATATATATATATGAATGTACTTTTTTTTAAATATATTCATTTCAGAATGTTTGGGTTTTATTGTATATCAGGATGACGGATACAGGTTTTAAACAGCAATAAAACAAATAAAAAACAAATAATACAGGCCAAAATATGCACACAAAAAAAAATTAACTTTTAGCGATGCACATAAAGGCGTCGCTAAAAGACCCAAAAATAAGTTTTTTGCGACTCTTCCTATTGGTCGCTATCAATATAATATTAGCGACGTACTGAAGGCGTCGCTAATTAATTCTAAAACATATTATTAGAGACACACAACAGTCGTCGCTAATAATTTCTAATAGACTATTGGCGATGCCCTATAAGTGTCGCTAAAGGTCTCAATTAGCGACGCCCATTACATCCTATGTATAGTATTAGCGACGCTCCCATCTGATTATTAGTGACACCTTTGGAACGTCGCTAATAGTTACCTTTAGCGACGCACCGAATTCTGAATATCGCTAATACCATTAGCGACATGAATATTCGCGATGCCCACGTGAGTGTCGCTAAAGCCCTTTAGCAACCCATATTGCTATTATTAGCGATGCTATAGCACGTCGCTAAAAGTGCCTTTTCCTATAGTATGCTCACCTAGCATCATATAGCCTTTAGAGCTTTGAGAGTAACGAACAAAAATGTTTGTTGTTAGCTTTCAAGCCCAACTTCCCATACCTATGAGAAGCGTTGTGAACATAACCTACCAACCCCCCTAGTCGTAAATGCCCAAAATTTGTCTTTCATCCATGCCAAAGCTCATAAGAGGTTTAAGGAACTGACTTTGAAGGTACACGATTAATAATGTAGGCAACAGTTAATAAAGCATCCCCCCAGAAGCTGATTGGGCGGTTAGCTTGCACCATCATTGATCTAATCATGTCTAATAATGTACGATTTCATCATTCTGCAACACCATTTTGTTGCAGCGTACCAGAAATCATCAATTGCCTACATATCCCCTTTTCCTCACATAGTTCTTTGAACTGATCTGATAGATATTCTCGTCCATGGTCAATGCGAAAGACCTTAAGTCTCTACTCTATTTGATTTCCAACCTCAATTAGAAAACGTCTAAAACAATCCAGTGTTTCATATCAGTGAGAAATCAAATAAACATAACCATATCGTGTAAAGTCATCTATAAAAGTAAGGAAATAAGAAGCGTCATTACGTGCCTTCACATTCATTGGTCCGAAAATGTCTAAATGGACTAATTCTAAAGGGTGAGTAGCCCTAGTAGCCTTTCCAAAAGGCTTACAGCGGCTCTTTTCAGCCAAACAAGGCTCACATATAGGTAGGCTTACTTTAGTGAGAGACCCCAATAGGCATTCTCTAGCTAATCTAGTAGTCATTTCTTGTCCAATATGGCCAAGTCTTGCATGCCATTTAACAGAATCATTTTTATAATCATTACATGTCAAACATTCAGAAGAAGATTAATAATCTAATGCATCCAATTAATAAAGACCATTCGAAAAAAAACCATGTCCAAAAATATTACCATCCAAAAACATAACTAATTGTCTATCATCAATACTAGAAGAAAAACCAAGTTCAATCAGTACTGAAATAGAAACTAAATTAAATCGGACACTAGGTGCATAAAACACATCATGGAGAATCAGTGTATGCCCTAAGTACAAACTGAGCTGATAAGCACCAACTCCAAGAACTTTTGCACTTGCAATGTTTCCTATAAAGATTCTTTGGCTACCTACCAGTATCCGATGGTACTCCACAAAACCTACTCTTTCCCGCATGACATGTTTGGTTGCTCATGTATCCAATATTCACAAAAAAGATGAATAGGCTACTAATACATGTGAACAAACAAGTGAAAAGGAAGAGTACTAGTTAGTGGATATTCAGCTTAATGCAATCATGAGCAAAATGTCCTAACTTCTCACAGTTATAACACTTTACTTTGGCAAAGTTCCTCTTGCCACCACGCTTGCCTCTTTGGCACTTGGCTACTCTACCTACCTTTGGAGCCATAATGCCCAACACCGTCGGAACATAGAAGTCTACTAGGACTAGATAAAGAAAGATTGATGTGTATGCTTTACTATGTTAAACAACATGCATAATGATCTTATTAGAGAATTTGAGAGTTCCTCACAACTCGAGATATGTGGAATAGGCTAAAAATTACTTTTAAAGGGACTACTGCCACAAGGCTGCGTGCCTTAACTTTCAAATTTCAGGGATACAAGATGGATTTCAAGCACACTATGGTTGAGCACTTAAGGGTGATGTCAACCATGATCCATGATCTTAAGGCTGCTGGAAATGATCTTACTGATGAGTAGCAGATCCTAGTAGTTATTCACTCCTTGCTAGAAACATGGAATCAAATGAAGTAACTTCTGACCCACAATGAGAATAAAAAAAAAATTGTTGATATTTCGCATCATTTGGAGTTATAGACGGAGTGCCAAGAGGCGAATCGCTCTACTGTCCTTGTCGCCCAAGGTGGCCATAATAAGTCACGTGTGCCTAATCAAAGGAGACGTCGGGTCATGCTATTAGTCAAGGTCTCTAAAGCATCTTGCTCATTTAGTAGGTATTGAATTTTCATATGCCATATATCATAGTTAGTACCAACAAGCTTCCCACCCTTTGTAAGGTCAACAATCACATTCTTGAAGGCCATCTACATTCAGTTTGCACAAGGTGACATTTAGCATACATTTCTATATTTTATTATTTTACTACCAAAAATTCAATTAAAAATATTATTCTATATTTACACTATGAGATCCAAAATTTTGCTAGGCTCATAATCATCTCTCATTTATGTAACATAGAAGTATATTTTTAGCTGATTTTGAGCAAAATAAATCAGAATTAAAACTAATTTAATTCATCCACACAATAATAATAATAGCAAAAAAAAAAAATAGACTCCACTTGAGTGTAATTGGCATTCTAGTACAGCATGCCAAGGATAATTTCTAGATATATGAGTCTGCTACAAAAATACATCCCCTTACAAGGCTTTCCAAAAATTAATACATCATTTTTCAAAAAGAGATTACATTGCTTGAGTCAACCTACTACATCAATCTATTAGAAACAATAAAACAAATGGGGATGTTGCGCCAAAAAGTTATATATCTCGAAATTATTCTTGTAATTTCATACATCACACAACACATGTACTAAAATATCAATTTCATTAAGCGCATCCAATTACAACAAACATAACAATATAATAAGATTTGTTGGATGGCATTACCACACTTTACTGCAATAAGAATGGGTATTTGGGTCTCACAATTAAAGGAATCAATAATATGCAATAATAATGTATTAAACAGTTATCCACAAGATAATTAAAACAAAAATGATCTACAAATATAATCCACACATGACCCAAAAGATATGATTCTCACATAGCGTCATTGTTCATAATTTTCAAAGCCTTTCCAAGAATTTTTCACATTTAAATTCAATTTTTTGAAAATTTTAACCAATTTTTAGGATAAAAAAACTAATTTTTAAAGCCCAAAAAATATCAAAAATAGGTTAAAAATTCACCAAAAAATAATTTGGGCCCCAACAATGTACTAAACACTTAAATGTAACTTTAATTTCAAATGTAACATTCTCGAATTTTTATAAAATTATTTAATCAAATTTTTAACACTTTTTATCCAATAAAAAATAATTTTTAAAATTTTCAGAAGCTTAAAAACTACAAAAAAATACATCACAGAGTCCCAAATTCAATGAGTGAGGTACACTCTCTAGAGGTGTCAAAAAACGAAGCCCGAAAGACCCCAAACGTGCCTACATGCGCCTCCCCGAGAGTGGGATTTGCAAAATTAATTTAAAAATCAGATTTTAGCTTTTGGCAATTACCTATGCGCAGCCAAGGCGTGTGTGTATCACTTGTCGCCACTGCAATGATTCCATCCTTGCGGTTAAACTTCGCGACCTCATATCTCACTCATCTCAAGTCAAAAAATTATGGAAAATATACTATTGGAAAGCTCTCATGACAAGGAACAATTTGATATAAATTTCTTGCATAATAATTGAAGTTTTACAAATCATATTAAAGTCCAAAAATTCATATTAAATTTGTGTTTTCTTGAAAAATTAGAACCTTAAACTCGGATCTCTCACAAATCCGACTATGGATCGTCATGAAATTTGAAGGGCTTACTAATTGGGATATTACGAACACATCCACCATGGTGGATCATTGAAAAGGTGTTCATAAATTTTTCATTTGAAAATTAGCCAAGTGGTTAAACTTTTTTATACAAGTTATACATGATTAAATAATACTCATGATATATTCATGCAGTAATAACATCAAATAAGTTAACACGAGTAAAAATAAGCTCTGATACCAATGATGGAAAAATATATATAAAATTAGGTGTGAACCCAGTTACCTCTAAGAATCGGGTTCGCGGAAGCAAAAGATCTTGGCTTGTGTTACGACTTTTTGATGGGGAATTGATAAATTAGTTTGGGTGGCCTTGTGAAGTCGGGTTTGGAAAAAAAAAAATAGACTCACTAATAGTAGCGGGAGTAAATAATGACTCATAACATGGATAAAATAATGAAATGAGAGGGTTGGGATGACTAATTATATCACTAATAGTGAAGAAAATAGTTAATACACCCTTATCCAAACCATGAAACAAACATAACAAATGTTCAGAGTTTAAAGAATGAATTATTCGCATCTAGTTTTTCTTAAATTGATACAATCAATACAAGTTTTAGCATCATAAAGTGACTTTAAGAAAGTTACTTTAAATTTGAAGTTAAAACAGTCAAAATAACATCAAGCCATATATGCCAAAGATGCCAAAGATGCATAAAACAATGCTTATCGAGTGCAAGGAACTAAGGACCCCATTGAGATTCACATTTTTGTCGTGGGATAAAAAAAATTTCCCACCCAACAATAAGTTCCACATTTTTAAAGTTTTAGGTAGGTAGGATTATTATTATGTTTTATTTTTTCAGTCTTATGTAGATATTATTGGTTGTGGGTAGTCTTCGTTCAATGAATAGTTAGATTCAAATTATTGTAACTTTTGAAAAAGATGAAATGAACATTGATTTCATGATTAACAAGTTAGTTTCACTTAATGATTATGTATCAACTTAATGCATTTGCTAGTCTTACTTATATTTTTATTTTATGGATCAGTTCAAAATATTTTTGACAATTTACGCGTATCAGACTAAGTCCCTATTTTTGTAACAGTCAAACTCACTCTTTAATCTCTAGCTATCAACTATCGGCGAAGAGGAGACTCGAACTCGAGACACTTAAATTTTATATCCTCAACGTCTTTATCGCTTGGTCACACCCTCAAGTGATTAGTCTTACTTATATGTTATTTCGTCTTATTTAATGGAAATGATGTGACAACTTCTCTTCCAAAATAATTAATAAAAATAAGAGTAAAATATATTGAATTTTTACGGTGGAGTAGATAATTACAAATTCAACCTTCCTCATTTTGAAATTATATTATCCTCTTGTTAGTCGTGCCAAGTCAACCATGTTAACTTTAAATTTAAAAATTACCAAATTGTCCATATTATTGTCTTGACTGCCAATGTTGTCCTTCCATTATTTATATAAGTAAAGTGATTATTTGACGAAAATTTTTTACTTACATTAATCAATTTTTTCATTAACATGTGAAACTATGTGCAATTTCGATTTGATATAAAAACTAATGATAATAGTAAGAGTATGAAATTTTTTATATTAAGTTTTAATTAATTAAACCTTTATTTTATTAATAAGAAAATATGATTTTAATATTCTTATTTCGAATGAGATAGATTACAATCAAATATATTTGCTAGTTAAATATCTTCAGATTTTAAGTTCATACAAATATCAAAATTATAATAACGAGAATAAAAACAGGCATCATAAATAAATAGAGATATGAAAGTTTTTATGTGGGAAACCCTCTGAGTAATAAAACCCACTATAGTTGTAAAAGATCCATTAATCAATATGAACACAATACAAGTCCACAAATATACTACCCTCAAATAATTGACTTGTCACCTCTAATAAATTACTGCTAGTCTATTGATGAGAAGGCAAAATGTCATATTTTTTTCTCTTAATTTTTAGTTTTTTATAATTATTTGATGCCTAAATGTACTTATGATTCTTATATTTTGATTTAGGATGCAAATGGAGGCGTTAAGTGCAAAAAACGCTAATTGGGTGATTTTCGGACAGTTTCAATGTCGCTTCGTAATATGGGCATAACTCTCTCATCTAAGATTGATTGAGATGATTCAAGTTGATATGGAAAGCCAAGCAATATCTCTACAACTTTCATGTTTTGAGTTTTGCGAGATTCTTGCTGCATCAAGGACGAAATCGGGCTTGAAGTTGTTGTATCTGCACTGCTGACGTTTTTGGCTTCATGAAATTCTAATGCGCGGGTCCATGCGATTTATTTTTGGAAAGTTCCTTGGTGCGCGAAAATTTCAGCTGAAACTCCACTTTCTTAGTTATATTAGGACTTTATTTTATTTTTAATTAGGGTTTTTAAAAGTTTCCATCAC